>BOPP01000002.1:1749378-1768997 GCA_017312745.1 Gryllus bimaculatus | reverse complement strand
AGAAGTGGGCTGAGTACGGTGGCGAGGTATTGCCCGGGGTGACCCGGTCGGTGAGAGTGGGTTTTGCGGAGTGGGCGAGGCGGCGACGGCGAGGTGGGGGAACGGGGGGCGACGAAGTGGGAGGGGCGCAGGGAGCGGCGCTACGCGCGTTGGCAGCGTTGCGTTCTCCGCTCCGGAACGGCCTATCGATTGTCACGGCTGCGCTATGGGCCATGAATAAACCAGCGCCCCTCCACCTCCCGCCCCGCGAGCGCCGTCTTCTACATTAAAGCGCTTCACGTCACTATTCTTCGCTCCGACGGAGAAAGGGAATTCGGCAATTCGATAAGGCAGCGAGCGGGGCGAAGCGGAACTCGGTGATCTGTTTAGCTCCGGGGGAGAGATACTGAACACTCCTTAAAGAATAACTGGTTATTTGTCTTGTAATTAAGGGCTGGTATCCAAGATAATACGTTATAATTGGTTTTAATGAGATTGAGAGATTTGTTAATTTTCAGGCAATATCATTCCAATGATACAGTTTTCCTTCGTGACAAAAACAAATTAACTACTTCCACGTCTTCCTTCTTATATCATATTATCATATTTCCATTACAATAACGTGTCTATGAAGAAGGAAAGAAAAGGGAACTATGGAAGAAATTACCTTTCAATTCCTTTTTCATGGCGATAAATTTTCTCTTCGAAAGAATGTTCTCAGAACGTGCAGTGGAAAACAGTTTCCTCCGATATTCAGACTTTACTGTTATCCCCTTCCTTTTTACAAACTTCGAAGGCCTTTATTCAATAAAATCGATAACATGAGATATGAGGTCGAAAACGCGTAAATGTGTAGGTTGATGTACAACGACAAGTTACACATAATCACAAAAATAATGTACAAAGATGATAGTGTAGAAAAATGTGAAAACTTTACAAACACAAAATAAATATTCACATCCTCTATGCCAATAAAAATAATATTCCAGGCGAGGAAATCAATATGCCAAATTAAGTAGCGTATTAAACAATGTTTCAAGTATTATTTGAAATGGTTGACGGAAAATATCAACCTTCTTTCAAAACATACCTTAAAGCATACTTCTATAACAGTATTGTACACATTTTTTTCATTTTTAGCAATGTCATCCAACTAAGTAAGAATGAAAAACGACACTTCAATACTCGGCAATGCGATTCCGAGATATAAAAGATGAATTTCGTGTCAACTTAAAGAATTTTCAAAATTGTTATCTAAAATTTAGTTAGATATGATAGATATAGGTTAAATACGCAGTCAAAACACTATAATGTAATTTTGAGAAATGCTAAATAGAAACGTACGCATATTCTTTGAATATTTGATACCTTCACGTCTTCTTTTAAAATTGTTGATTAGGCTGAACGTAATTGAAGAATACTTTTCTAAAAAAAACCTACAATACAGTAATCACTTGACAATTCATGAGAAATAACTGTCATTACCCTCAGCATCGATATCACTTTCATGAATTGAGTTGTTCCTTCCTCATATATACGTGATACATCCCTTCGTCAATCAAAGACAAGCGATTATGTAAATGACATTCAAATGAGACAGCTATCTCCCCAACTGGTATTGATATGTGATAGGCATATCAGTGGTATGCATTGATCAATACCATGAGCAAGAACCATAACGAGTTTATGCATTTTATCGAAAAAAGTAAACGCGTCTGTCACAAATCACTGACACTGAAAATTTTGAAATGTCATATTTTATCAGAATTCATTGCGAGATCGTTAAAATGTGAGATATAATATCAAACCATCATGATCTAAAGATATATTATATAGTCTCAAAAATAAATATATTTTAAAATAGTAAATCCATGATAAAAAGTCAGTCTGCTCAAAAAACTATTTCTCTGCCCGTAAGAATAATTGCATTAAAAATGAATATACATTTTTGGCGACCAAATAGTGACATCAAGATTGTGGAAGAAAATAGAAAATGTCACCAAATTATGATACCAATCTGAATATGTTCAGGACAGAGGCAGAAGTATGAAGATAAAGTGTATTATTTGATACATCTTATTTCTTTTGACGGCGCAGAATAAATAATGTAGATTTTTTATTGACTCTTAAGTACATGGTTTCAGGAAGAATCGTATATATCCGCACAATTTGCCTATACCGCACGCAAGGAACTTTTTTCTAGTACCGATGCTTCAGGGCAAACACTTTGAAGTTAAATCTGTTTGTAAAAATAGTTTATGGAAGGGATATAATGATATTCTTATCATATCTACACATTTTATCCAACAAGTTATTCCAAGAAAAAATTGGATGAAAATATTTAATCAGATGTCAAAATGACTTTTAGAAAGGTAGATATAGAGGAATTGTAATCTCACCATCGTAGTTCAGACTTAAATTGTGGTACATAATTTTTTTATGATTTTGTATGAAATATAAGGTCTGTTATTAAAGTAGTCCGACAGTATCAATTACAAAGAATCTATTGGTAAAACAAAACATGTGCTCAATATTATTCAAATACGATTCGTTTGCATACATTCATCCCTGCCAGCGGGATTTCAAGCTGTCATGCATTTCTTGGAAGCCGATAGCCGGAATGTGAGCTCCTTCGTCACGGCCTGTTGTAATGCTTCCCCCGAGATATGATGGGGCCGTTCAGGACAGTTTTGTAGCGAGGGAAAAGGAAAAAGTATGGCGGGGCAACGTTGGGATTGAAGGGGGCCGAGGTACGGTTGCGATGTTGTGTTGGGTTAGGTACGCCGCCACGCGAAAGGCTTTGTCTCCCCTTTCAGCACTCGCGGCACCAACTTGGCGTAGATCTTTCTCATTTGTAATTTTTCGCTCACTATTTCATACACTTGGGTTTTAGCGATGCTCAGTTCATCGACAATCCTGCGAACAATTAGATCTGCAGTCACTGTCCAGCAAATTCTTCACTCTCGACGCATTTTCGTCAGTTGTGGTGCTCCCAGGTCGCCTTGATCGTACGTCGTCTTTCTCTCTCGCCTCCCACAACTTCTTGTGCAGGTCGAAACACTACATCTACCCACTGCGTTATCACCATAAGCTGTCTTGATCATATCAAGAATCTCTTTTCCGGTTTGTCCGAGCTTCACGCAAAATTTGGTGGCGCTGCTCAAAAAGATGAGCCACCACGTAGCGTGGCGGGGGCAGTTGCAGAGGTTACGGAGACGAGCGATCTACACTCCATTACGGCTGGGAGCCGACTGCCGCTGGCTTCCAGCCGTTCCTTGGACCCCCTCCACCAATACCGGGTGGAGACAGCGCCGGCAGTGCGTCCATATGCCTGGGAATAAATCAGCCCGACTATTTCAAGGAGAGACCTGGTATATTAATTCCATTTTATTAAAACAACAATAACTACTTCTTGCGTAAAATAATATTTTGTTTTGTAATATTTTATCTTGTAGATGATTCAAAATTACCGACAATTCCCACGTTACTTGTCATGAAGCTTATAATCAGAAGACCATAGTTGAATAGTTAAAATGGTCTTATTTACACAGCGAGTAGGATAAAATTCTTCTCATAAGAAATGCGAGGTTTCAAAATCTTATAATCGCATTCGGTTTTGCAACACTCGAAAAAAAGATTTTCTTCTTTACGGACATTGAAGTGTGGACTAAGAGATATCTCAACGAAGAGAAGAAAGAAGAGTTGAAAGGAATGTGTATCCGTTATCTTATTGTCTTTGTTACATTACTCTGTAGATTGCCTGCTAAAGAGGAAATCCCCGAGAAAGCTAAAAGAAGGAAAAAGAGCGGCAAATAGCCAACAAGTGTTCTGAGCGGGAAGAGAGTTAAATGACCCGAACACCATACGGAATATCATTTGGCACAAACAACAAAGGAAGCAAAAACCAGACAAAACAAATACTAGTTCAGTTCTCTCTTGTTTCTACCCATCGTACATTTTAGAGCACGGGAAGATAAATGGAACATATATTTTATTGTGCCATCTCAACAACTTGGAGCAAAGCTAAGGACGGGATGAGCGAGTGGCGGGAGCCGCGCCGGGACAGCGTCGCAAGCGACCGCAGCGCGCCCGTGGAGCGGTGCCAGAAGCGGCGGCGGCGTCGCAAGCGGCGAGGGGCAGTCGCTGCAACCTGTAGCGCGCGGACGCTGCGGCGTTCTGCGGATGAAATCCCAAAACACGACCTTCATTACAATTGTCAATGTCTTGGCGCAGAAATAGGAGTCTAAAGGGTTTTGAGCTCGCGAAATTCGAATATCACAATGAAATTTCAAAATTCAAAATGGCGACCTCAAAATGGCACACCCTCTCATTTAAAAATAAACAAATACGTGTCTACATATCTACATATATTTCTACATACATAGTTTTCGAGATAGCTGATTTTGTGATAATATGTGGATGTTCTACCTGGCGAACAAAACATTGGCTAAAATAATAAAATGTGGAACAAAAAATGTAATTAACAGTATTCATCCCTGGTAATTTGCTGCATACGTTGAAATAATCACGTCAACAATATAAAAAAAACATGTCAATATAAAAATAATATTAGGATCTCAAGCTCAAAACAATAATACTTAAATTATTGTTACTAGTGATATATTCGAAAATTTAATAAAAATCTAACAAATATGTTTTTTGTAACGTCGTTATAAATTAACGACTTGGAGTATTTCGACCAACGGTAATTTTGCGAAGCCGCGAGGGATACAAAAACTGTCTGAAGCTGCACTACTATGATCTCATGTTTTCTGAACAGGATTTTACAATTTCAAATTCTGAACGCACACCTTCATTTTTGTCGTTGTGACCACGTTTTGGGCCGCTTCGTGCCAGTGTGGCGATGCGATCCTACGTGGCGCGGCGCGGCGCGGTGGGGTGTGGTGCGGTGCGGTGCAGCACTGCTACGCGCCTCCCAGAGACCGGTCGCGGTGGCGGTGAGGCCCCAGGCCAGGAGCGCACTGACCGAGATAACATCCCACGCGGAGCCCCCGAGCTCAGAGCTGACGCAGGACGTCTAGAGATTTACACAGGGGATGACGGTTATGCTGGTTTTGCGGTCAATGGCATAGCACACAGGCTTCGCGACTTCTTCATCGAAGGTGAGAGATGGATAAATAAAAATGAAGCACTCTTCACTCGTGTATTACGCGAGAGAGCACACTTCTGACAAGACCGTCTCTAATGTGAGCTCCGTCACTGGCGAGAATGAGGTGGAGGTAGTGCAGAGAGAGATGGAGATAATAACCGCGCAACACTCTCTCAAATATCAGTCGTGCGTTCGCAACTTTCTCATTAAACTTGCGTTCCAGCTACCTCAGGAGTTCGAGTTATTTCCTGTGATGAAAATGGACCTGCTTCGGCCATTTCTTTCGATTGTATTAGAGAAAACACGAACAGGAGTTATCGTCTTCAACAGAAAATAGTTTTTATTACGCGCCAAAGATGTGTTGGGATGTTGACATCAGTGCACGCTGAGAGCGTTTACCTTCAGCTGTTCGTGCCAGGAAGGGGGAAGGTAGGCCATCGGTCAAGAAATGTTGCGCGGGTAATACATTCACTTCAAATTCTCGATGGCATAACACAGCACACTGGCGTGGAATGAATATTTGCCGGACAAAACTAATTTTGCATTTATAAATTTTTTTTTGTTGACAATTTTAGATTGGGGAATTCAGAGAAGAAGTTATCAAATATAAGTATTATTATAAGAGAAAAATTTCATTTTTTGCTAAAAAAGAATTGGATAGATATATATGAGTGGTCACCCTATTCAAACTGTCTGAATATTTTAAGTGCATAACAATATTTTATTTGTTGCTAGAATTGCACAATACTTGCAATACCTTTGCACTGACAAACGATAGTCGAGCTATGAAAGCTGATAATGAGCAATGAAAGAAACCATATGCACTAAAATCTTGTGATTATATATTCAAAAGAGTAAAATTTATATCTTGAATATTAGTACTTCTGAGCTTGTTTATGAGTAGATGTAGAAATTACATGGGAGTAAATCTCAACATTAGTCATTTTGCTTTTATCGAAGTTGTAGATATACATATTTCTCTACACTTTGTCCTCAAGGTGGCAAAGGATTAGAAGCGCGAGGGAGACTAATAATAAAAAACATAATATTGTTCTGACATGTACTTCGTTATGACATTTAGTTCTAGAAAGACGATTTCTCTATTTGCATTCAAGGTTTATATTTTAGTTCTTTTAATTACTTGTTTAATGGATTATTATTATGATTCCTAATAATAGAATAAATAGCAATAATAATGCTAATAATAACAATAATAATAGAAATAAATACAATAATAATAGTAATAATAATAATAATAATAACAACAATAATTAGCGCCCTGGGTGAGTGAGTTCTTGCTGGATGTGGATATAGGAATGATAGTGACACGATAGTAGATGGGTTATGTGAATGTGTTATTTCTATAATTTATTTTAATTTAATTTGACTTATTTGTCAATTTGATTTCATGGGTGTTCTGATGATGCAAAACAATGTGACAACTGTTTGTAATACGACTTGAATCTGAATTCCGATGTATTGTGTAATGTCCAACATTGTTTAGGAAGTTTCTAAATAATAATACTAATACTACTACTACTTCTAATAATAATAATAATAATAATAATAATAATAATAATAAAAATAATAGAACATATGTGTCATAATAAATGTGCTTGGTTGCGTGATTTTCGACCAGTTTTCGAAGAAAGAAAGTCGCCAGTAGGTATACAAAAGTTAGGTGAGTTCAAGAATACATATATTAGAATTTCAAAAAAATATTTCTACAAAAAACACAATGCACAGTACTGGAACATAATGCCCTTCACATATTTGTTTTCTCATTTTCTCCGAGAGAAGTTTTGTAAATCATTTGTTGCGTTTACATTTTTAGCTCAATAGTGTGCTCTAACAAACGCATTTGTATTACCAATAAACATACGCCGCAAATAGCATCACACTTTGTACACAGAAAGAGGAAGATTCGTCTTTGTATCGAAGTCTTAATAGAGTGGCAGTTTGCGTTATTACAGCACAGCGTACTGAGAACAAAGTGATTCGTGTGTATGACGTCCTGAATTGTTATGTTCGATAATGGTGAGACGATTACCGCACAACTGGCGCCGTTCGCACTGCGTCGCCCGACCGCCGCTGCCCCATCCTCCCCATCCTCCGCCCGCCCTACGCGGCGCCACCGTCGCCCCACCGCCGAGCTTCCTCGGGCGAGACGGATCGAAGGCATTTCACCGCGCCCATTTTCCTTTCTAACTACACACGTCAATTCTCGCCGTTAAAACATTTCTGTATACGTCCTTTTCCATCTTAAAAGTATTAAATATTTTGTTATGTGACAATTTTTAATACAGGTTCTCGTAGTTAACGGAAGTTTATTAAATATATTGGCTTTGTTTTTGTTTAATTTACATTTCATTCTCTTATTTGAAAAAGAAAAATGTTCCCACGATTGTGCTGTTGTATCACCTCTTGCTCCCAACGTCTGTCCTAGTCCTAGTCGTCGTTGCAATTCATAATGCTTTTTCAAAACCCGCAACAACTTCTCTCAGTTGGCGCACGACATCAATTTGCAGTGCTTGTGACCGAGAGGAACTAAGGTTCGATTCCCGGCGGTGGCAGAATTTTCGACATTATCTAAATAGCTAGGTCGCTTTCAGCCACTGTCTGGAGAATAATTCTAGCGGCTGGCTGCTCTGTTGGGTGTTCTGTGATTTCTTCCATCGACATCAGCCGAAGCAATACTCTAACAAATAGGTCATGGACTGCGCGCGATCTTTCCTTTCTCTGTCTTATCTAATCTTCCACAAACAAGGCTTTCAGATCATTGTAGTTATATGACTAGAATGCAATGCAACACACAAGCCAATCTATGCTGCACACCGATTTCCGATTTGCAAAAAATGCACATAAAATGTTTGAACAAGCAGAAACTAAATCACTTGATTAATGCGTTTATTATATTAACGTACCTTTTCCATATTTTAAAATAAATTCACGAGCTTATTTTAAGAACTTTTGTTGCGTACACATACGGTCCATAGTCATGAATGACTAACTTTCACATTCCACCCCCAGCAATCCTCTTCATCTCTAATGCAATACATATCCAATCGCTGCTGCTATTTTCTTTCCAATCCAGCCGCGTGCGTTCACCACCCCTCCGCTTCCTGCATCGCCGCGCGGCCAGCGTTGCAACCCGATAGGCGCGTCAGACGGCGACACGCGACGCTCACGAGTCGGCCGCACTGAGTGTGCGGAGCTCAATCGCGTTTATTGGTTTGGTAAAGACCTCATTTAATTGGGCGGGGCTTCAATGGATTTACATAGTGAACGACTGCCTTTTGCGTGGTGAAATGTACGCTGGCACGAGCGGCTGCGTTGTTGGCGGCGGCAGCAGGGGCGTGTGGCAGCTTCCGTAGCGCGCCTAAATATCGTGGGAGGCGGCGGGGCGGCGGGGGCGGGTTTGGGGGCGGCGCAGGGTCTTGCTGCGACAGGGGGCGGCGGCAAATGGTCGACCAAGGGGATCGCTATCGAGACGGGGGGAGCGGGGCGCAGGCCGGGGGGGTCGGGCGGCGGGGCGTGGGCGTCGGGGGTAGGCGCGGCGGCGGTAAGGTAGCGTGTTGCAGGCGGGGGCGCTGGCGGGAGGCGGAGGGGGTCGTCCTGCGGGGGGCGGATACAGCCCGGTCCTAATCGTGCGGGAGCGGGCGGCCCGAGGGCTGGGTGACGGACCGGGTGGCTGGTCGTGCGGCGGCCGGGGGGGCGGGGATTGGAGCGAGCGGCAGGCGGGGGCTGGCGAGCGGGCGCGTTGCGGGTTTTGTGTGTGGGCGGCGATGTGAGGGTGAGGGCGGGGGCCGAGGGGCGGGATCGGGGGCGGCGAGGGCGGCGGGGGCGCGCGGGGGCGCGGCGGGGCGGCGGGGGCGGCGGGGCGGCGGCGCGGCGGGAGGTTGTTCGGCGGCGGGGCGCACGTAGGGCGAGGGGGCGGCGAGGGGTGGGGGCGGGGGCAGCGGGGGCGGCGGGGCGGTGCGGGGGCGGCGAGGGCGGTGGGGGCGGGGGGGCGGGGGCGGCGGGGCGGGCGGGGGCGGCGGGGCGGAAGGCAGGCAGCAGGGGCGTTCATCCCGCGTTGATCGCATCGACGCGACGCGGCGAGGCAGATGCAGCGCCGTACCCCTCGGTATCCTGGTAATGCGCGTACGACGCCGCGCGACACGCACTCACTCACTCAAAACCTTTAACAGAACCCTTTCCACAATTTATCAATTTACGTATCAAGTATACAAAGTGCGTATTTGGCGCTCGGCTGTAGTAGTGTTTACGAACGAGTCAACGTCACAGGAATATACAAACGAGTACGCCAAGGACTCATTCGTGCCTATTGCGTACATCATTGTTTCAGATTTAATAGAAACTTACAAGTATTTGGTCGTGGAACCTCTATCAATGCGCGAGTAGGAAGTCTTGTTGATTCACGTCGCCGTAGTGTTTGTAGAAAACTGTTATTTGCTATGGCCGTGACTTCTTTGCGGTGTACGTGCGGAAAAAATAAACTTAGCCGTACGCGTATCGCAAAGTTTTCCTATCAATAATTATCGATATCAGTGGAGTGCTGAAATTGATTTTGTAGGAATACTACGCAGGCTACGGATTTTCAAAGAAGTACGGTCGTTCGACTATTGTAATAAAGTGAAACCATGTTTTGCCTTTTTATTAGTAGTTTTTTTTTTTCAGAATCCCAATTTCACTCACTTCATGTAGGAGAAGCGCGAAAACTGTTAATCATCACATATAGTTTTGCTAGTATAGTACAATATTTTTTTAGATTCCAAAATCGGTACCAATGAATTTAAATTTATTTATTCGTTAACTACCTTATCAAAACGTACTTCGGAAAATGGCTTAACTTGTGGAGAAGAATAAACTGCTTTCTTCTTCTTCTTCTTCTTCTTCTTCTTCTTCTTCTTCTTCTTCTTCATCTTCTTCATTTTCTTCTTCTTCATCTTCTTCATTTTCTTCATCATCTTCTTCATCATCTTCATCATCATCTTCATCTTCTTCTTCATCTTCTTCTTCTTCATCTTCTTCTTCTTCATCTTCTTCATCTTCATCTTCTTCATCTTCATCTTCTTCATCTTCTTCTTCTTCTTCTTCTTCTTCTTATTATTATTATTAATGTTATTATTAAACAAGAAAAAGCAGGCTCCGCGAATTTTATTATCTGTGGATCACCGTCGTGTGAAAATCTGAAGTTTGCATATTTGAGAAAGGAATCGAGAATAGCTTTATAAATGACACCTGTCACCTGGTCGACTTATCGGCGACAGTCTGAAGATAAAACTCATCAATCATCTCAGCTAGGATGGAGAACGTGCTCGGCTCGATGTGCTTGCCTCACGTCGAGATTAAAGAAAAGGATTTGCAAATTATGGAGGAGGGTTGACACAACGTTTAGTATGCATCGAGATCAAAAAACCGATTACGATTAGGCAATGATATTAAAAGGTCAATAGTTTAATAATTGCTATTAAAATGAAATCTACATTAGGGATATCAATTTAATAAATGATAAAAAGTGCACTACTTTTTACTTTACCGAAAAAATGCTTCGGCGCCATGAACTTGTAAATGAAAGCACACAAATAAATCACAATATCAAAATCACTTTGTTGTAAAGACCAATCTTAATTCACGTACGTCACCCACCTGAATTTAGCCTGAATTTAATACACAATATTCATACTATTTATCGCTTATGTCATGTCTTTTGGCACGTAATGAGATAGGTCTATTATATATCCAGAATATAGTATCAAATACATTGTTTTGTATTATTATTATTATTATTATTATTATTTCAATTTAATGTCATATTTTGAAATAATTAATTCACTAGAAGCGTTTTCCAATTTTAAAGGAAATATCAAAATCAAATACCTTTATCTTTATTCTGACAACCTTCGCCAAACTTTGAATACAAATTATAGGATATTTAGATAACCAAGAACAATAGGGTGGATAAACTTGCGAAGATAACGCAATGGAACAAAGAGAAACATACAAATACCAAAATAACCTCTTGTGAAATATTTTGTTATCGAGTTCCATTCCCAGACCTTTCTGGATTTGAATGCTCCATTTATACGATGAGCATTGCGATGGGGCACAGTCGGGCCAGCGACACAATAGAGAAATGCGTCGCGTAGCGGTCGCCATCGAGATGCTCCCACCCTCAGACACGTGACCGACCGCGACAGTGGCGCGCTCAACCCCACAGCCACCGCAGACAAGACACTGACGCGGCCACCAGGGGGCCATGGTAGCCACCCTGCGCCGGGCCTGTGCGGCGCTGGCGGTCAGTTTCAGACCACCGCATTGTTACGTAAGTGAATACCCTGCCCTTCAACTAGACATCCTCTTCATGCCTTATGAAAATCGGGTAGCGTGGATGGAAAAGTGAACAAAACACACTTTCATCCACATACAAATACAAGTTGAAATGCTGCACAAGAAAAATTATCAGTTGCGGATTTATATTTCTTCCAAATTTTTTATTAATTATCTATTAATTAATTATTTAATTCTTACGTAATGATTAAATTGTTGAACAAACAACACATTTTATTAAAATATACGTAAATTAGCTCTTTTAAAAACGCTTATTTTAAATTGTGACCAAGAAAAGACCAAGAAAATTTTAGAATAGAGTTCGTTTACATTTTGATGACCATTTTGGGATTTACGTGATAAAATGTTTAATGCATCTTCGTGGTATATGTGATTGACAACATCCTAAAAATCATTAATTAAATTTTGTCGGGTCTGGTCACTACCCTTCAACTACAAATGCCATTTATTATTAATCCTCTTCAAAAATAAAATTTACCAAGTAATATCATTGAAAGACGGTCGGCACCTTCATATTAAATTACAAACCACTCGTTATATTAAGTGATCGATTGTAGTCCCTAACTCCTGTCACGCGTTACTACTTCGAACAGTCTCCACCTTTCACGACATTGTTAATAACACCGCATGCATACACCACAAACTGTAACTAGTAACTGCTCTGCGCTGCGACTTAATGGATCATTTCGAATTTTGCACAGTCGCATTCTCTACCTTTCAAATATTACGTTACGTAATATTAACACGACATATTACAGTATTCGGCAACCGTTAATAAATGAGTGAGATACATGAAGAGAAACAGGCAAGGAAGATAATGCGCATGCGTGGTAGAGCCATCTACACACAAGCACACATACACACACTCACATACACACATTATAAACATATATTCACGCGTTCTTCTACGGGTGCCGCTTGCCGCCACTTCGTGCATTCTGGTGTTCACAGTTCCCTATGCAGCCAGCCGCCTGCACAGAGGATGTGGCAGGCAATGCATCGCACCCTCCGGCCCTCCAACTTCTCTTTTCTTCTCTCCGAATGCACCCTTTGCCGCACATTCAGACCACTTTGCCTTCCCCATTATCTCCAGGTACCCACACCAGATTTGGTGTGTAGTTTGTCCATTGTTTTCCATTTATTTTCAGTCGCATCAACAGCAGATGTTATTAGCGATTCTATAACTTACATAATTATTACAATGCTTATTGGACTTTTACATCAATTACAACCTTACATATAGATAAACATTTTTGGAAAATTTTTACATTATTACACTCATCAAAGAAACAATCAATGGATTACAAGATACCACAGATTCAATAGATACAACAGTATTTAGAATTATTATTCCAGAATGCCTATCTTTTACAGTAGTTTATTACCTTGAGTTGAAAAGGGTATTTAATTAAAATGGAGTTTAAATGCTTAGTCTTAATATTTGGGCCTTAAGGAATTAAGTGTGGCCTGATCGAATACGCGAAAGAATGACCTGTTCTCGACGAGAAAACTTTGGATAGGTTTTAAGGGCAAATAATTCGTTGATTTGCTTGAGAATTTTACTAGTTTTAGAATCTGTCCATTGTGTTGTCCACATCTTCTTTAAGATATTCTTGTTATCTGCTTTACTAAAAATCGAAACTAAGTTGTATTGCCTCTCTAGGCATGTTTGCTGGAACTAAACGGATTTGTCTCGACGCACAAATGCTAGCTAGGCAGCCATGAACCACCGGGGAGCAGAAAACAGTATAAATATTAAATTCTCATTAACATTCATACACTGATGAAAAATAAAAATTGTTGGATACAAAAAATAACAAAAAAAGGTTCAATGCATATTTTTCTAAAGCGTTGCATGTCAATATTATAAATACTTTATTTAAAACTTATAATTTATTTAAAACCCCTAAAAAGCGTGTAGCTTGCTGAGCTTTTAGAATAGTACATTATTTAACGAGCATGATGACAGCGAGAATAATAGACACTCTATAATAAATAAATAAATAATAATAATAATAATAAAATAATATATAATAATATATTATTATATTATTATTATTATTTATTATTATTATATATATATTAACTCTGTGAAGATGACGGTACTCATGTTGAGATCGACACGTGCTCATGTCGTAAATCAACTCGTCAATAATAGCCACTAGGCACAAGGAGAATACTATCCTTTCTCTGTGACGTTCAAATAATCAGCATTCGTTTTATGACTGATTTTTGCCTTCTGTGATGGATTTTATTGCGACTAAAGCAGAGCAAAGACTGAAATTTTGGGTCTAAGTTTACTCATTCATCAATAGAGAGTACATCTTACAGATAGTTGCTGTATCTAGTGGTTCTACTTAGGGCATAATCAAGAGCGCTTAGCACGCGATTAGTAAGCGTGTACGAGCATGACATATTGGTATATGCAATTTCGCTCTACTTTAAAGTTAAAATTGTAATTTATAGTATTGAAAAAAAATTGAAAAGCGTAAAATACCCACGCCAGTAAGTTATATCAATTTACTTAGTTACTTCACATAATTTACTAACATGTAATGGGTAATCTATGTCATTCGTTGGCTAAATATGCAGCAGGAATACAAAATGGTCGTAGAGAAATATATAAAATCAGGCGGGTCGTTACGAACAAACGGATGCATTAACTACTGCTAAGGCCTTAAAAATTAATTATTTTCCTTTTAATTTTTAACTGCCTCCTCCGTCGACATACGCATATCCCAACCACTTCTAGTGTCGTGTCGTTACCCTTTCCTTAATGTCTTGCATTTGGAACTGAAGAATATTATTTTAAAGATATGCCATTGAGTGGTAGTTGGTAAATGCGATATCCAAATTCGTTCCATTAATTGTAAATTGACATTTCTTCAATAACTTATTGACATTATTACGGCTAATGGTCATAAAGAAAATGTCCATAAATGATTTAATATTATACAAAATATAGTTTGGGATTCCTGCTTAATTTTGGACAGCAATTTTAAGTAAAATTCCTTTTAAATGCACTTCCTTAAACTATTATCGTAGTGACAAGTGGAAATACTTGCCTAATTTATTGAAGTTCTTTGGAATCAATCTGCAAATTGTTGTCAAACAAGTTGAAAACAAAACATGTGTTCCAAAATCGATCAAAAACTGCTTCTGAACCTTGTAAATGTTGTTTCTTACTACTGTTTTTCACATTTCTTTTCAGCTCTGTTTTCATTATAGTTTCAAACACCAACATTATACCAGGCTGTCTCAGGGCCAATTTCAGATCCTTCCATCAGTAACGGAATGTGCCACATCATCCATCAGTTCAGTGTCGTTTTGAGAGGGATGATTTCAAAAGGAGTACGTAAAGCGGCATAAAAAAATTATAAATGAATAGGTGGAAACCAGATCGGTTCAATACCAGTGATATTTTGTAAATTCTAAAACAAAGTGTTTATTTTAGGTTATATTTCAGCAACAACGTATTTTCGTGGTTTTAATGAATAATTAAAATGCGGTGGTTGTAATGTTGAAACAAAGTACCACGACATTACATTGATTCTGACCTAAATGAACATATTTCCCAGAATTTATAAAATGTCACCTACACCGTCCTGGTTTTCTCCCATTCAAATGTAAAGAAACATAGAAAAGGTTTTATTAAGAATAAAGCACGGGCTTTAATTGTATATAATTAATTTATAAATCAATTCGTGCGCTCGGCGCTTTTCCCAACCCCCAACAAAATGTCCCCCACATTGCTACTCAGTGATGTCGAAAGAGGAGGTAGTGGCCCAGCATTGGTGGCTGAATGGCCGGCTGCCACATTCACCACTGCGCCTGCGCCTCCCGCCATCTCTCTTGTTTCCTAAGCCACCCCGCCGCCTACACGCGCGCCGCCGAACTGCCGCCCATTCAGCTTTGAATGCCAGGCCGCTTCCTGCGCCATCGCCACCACCGCGTTGCAATTTTCATTTGTCGGGGGCGGGCGATGGCCGAGCGAGCGTTTGCGATCGCGACGCACGTGGCTGTCGAATGTTTAATGCCATCGGTGGAGGCTCGTAAATTTCCCCTCATTGCGGCCGTGACGAAATGAAGCCTAATTTAATAATCAAGTCACGAGCTTTTCAAATGACCCTGCGTGAAACATTCAGGTCAACGAGTCTGGGACCTATACAGCGTTCGGAGAATAAAAAAACGTAATACAGTTTTGAAATATTTCTATTAATGTAAACTCTAAATTCTCAGATATGGCAGTAATTTAAAAAAAAAAGAATTTAATGAAAATTAAACTTGGCCTCTATTTTCCAGAATTATTTTCTATTGAAAGTGTACCGTTTTCATTAGAAAGAGTTTTCAGTGCCTCGGGAAAGAAACTATATTGTTATCTAGGCTATCAGGGACGAGCTGCGTCTCTGACATGGTGACTAACGTTTCGGCCAGCGAATTGTGGCCTTCTTCAGAGCGTATTCCTTTGAAGAAGACCACAATACGCTGACCGAAACGTTAGCCACCATGTCAGTGACGCGGTTCGTCCCGAATAGCCTAGATAACACAAAGTCCGGCCGCGGAAGCCTATGCAACCAAGAAACTATATTTACTGCATATTTAAACTCATAAATCGTTTAATTAATATTGGATACATTTACTTAAAGAATCATCAAGAATATTCTTTTCGGAACGGTCAGTTAAAATATACAAATAATTAAGGATGGTAATTATGATAATTTCTGCATATTCCTTTAATCGTCAGGATATGCTTAGTAATATTTCATTCTCAACTATGCAGTGTGATGTCCATGAAATAGACACCATTCAAGTCCTCGATCAACGGTCTTGGAAAATAACTTTCTTCTCGAACATGAAAAAACAACCACTTGACCCTACGAAATATGAACATTATTTTTTATACAACTGTAAGTAGACTTTTCAATTTTTATTTTGATATAAAATTAAAGAAATCCGTGTCTGTCACTCACGGTTAGGATACTTCCCTTCCACCAATCGACAAATGATGCCTGATCGCCTGGTAAAGAACTGATGATTGGTTTGCGGATCTGTCTAGAAAATTTTAAGAAAGATCAAAAATAGGGTTTTTGCGTTATTTAGCGCAGCGATCTGGGATGGTTGCGCAAACCACGTGCTCTGCCACAGGGTCGTGTCCACGCACGTCGCCTTAGAAGACGCTACCAGCTGTGATGACTGCTAAATGTGATGCTGATTAGGTTGATTAATGACGCAGGTCCCTTTCGTTGTATTGCTCAGACGATTCATCACTCGGACGCCGCTGTTTTCAGTTGCAGAGCGTGGATCACTCGGGAGAAGGAGATTCTTTTTCAGAATGGTCGTCCCTTAGAATAATTATCGCTTCATAAGATCACTTTCTTATGCGTAATATGCACGATAATGCTAATGGGATAATTCCTTTTTGTAGAATACTTTCAACTATGAAGTTATAGTCTGTTATAACTCTACTAGAATAGAAACTTACAAATGTGCAGATTTTCCTTAATAAACTACCTGATATTTCATTCAAAGAATGTACGCTTCAGAGTATTAACAAATCATCCGGGAGCTTTCGAATTTGGTCCTTCAATATGTGGTGGAGTGGCTCCGTAGAAGACAACAAGAGTTGCATTTCACATTTTTTTGTATTTTTGATTATTTAAATTGATTTCTAAAAGGTAATTTTCTACGTACTGCGAGGTTGAAAGAAACAGACAACTGTATGTTTAAAGTATCTTCTTTTATTTGGAACTAGCGTAGTTGACATTTTCAACATTTGAAAATACTTTTAAAAAAGTTTCAAGCGTCAGCGACGCCAAATCTATTATTGGAGTAAGGCATTTGACATCTCTGGGAACAGCAGAGCTTATGGCCTTAGGGTGGAGGTGCTGAAGTCGGCGTCCCACTTGGTGTGGCTGTCCCAGGGGATATCTGCGGGGAACCGTTGGGCCACTGTTGAGTCAGCTGTTTGGAGAGGAGGCGCTCGGGCGCGATCGGCTACAGTCAAATGAAAGGCGAGTGCCATGGGAGTCACTGCAATGGATCACCACAGGCAGCCATCTTCCATTCTTCCAGAACTGGACCAGAACTGGTAACTACAATACTACTCGTACAACAATGTACGAGTACAATAATGTAACTACAATAATATACAAGATACGATCTGTTGGTTGGTTGTTAGTGATTCCGGGCGCGTCAACTACTGAGGTCATTCGTCCCGTAAGTTTAGTGCATGTGGTTTGTTAGGGTAGTACTCTGACATTTGCCAGATGTTGTTTGGAGAAACCACTGAGAACTATCGATCAGAACACCTGGCTGCTAGACTCCAGAATTCTCCTCCAGACATCGACTGAATTGCTGACAAGCTAGTATCGAAAATGTTATCACTGTCGGGACTCGAACCTAGGACCTCCCGGTCAACCATATCCCTGTACAAGATATAAAATATACTGTTCAATGACTTCAAATCATTGGGGGACGATTTAATATAAAATGTTTAGTATGAATAATAATAATAATAATAATAATAATAATAATAACAGTAATTACAGAAGTTAGTTGAGTGTGTAAAATTTTATATTTCTGTTAAGTCAAATGTGTCTCCAAATGAAATACTCGGCTCATATTCAAAAACTGGTTCGACCTCGAGTTATCTTATTAATAACTGTACTAATTGCACTATACCGTTAATATTTTTGTTATAGTAGTTGATTGCAAAGAAAATGTGAATTATAGAGGCCTATTTGTGCAGTTTGTGTATACTAGGGATGTTATAACGCAGCCCGGCATAAACAGTAAACCCTCATTAACATGAATTCCAAGGGAGTGAAATAGTCAGTTTATAAAAATTTGTGACAACCCATGTATATTTCTTAACGGTACCCAAATTGTGTTCGTTTAACGAATTTCGTGTCCCTTATGCAAGTTCGTTTGGTTTGCTGTTAAAACGCGAATGCAGATAAATATTCCTGTTCAAATATGTCAAATATAATACGCCCATTTCTTAAAAACTGGAGAATCGAAAAAAAATGGAATAAATTTCCTAGAATTTTTTGTTTAATCGAAGTCCAAGAGAAGGCTGGTCCGTGAGAGTCAAGACAGAACACCAGACGACGCAAGAACATTTTTGAAAATTTTGTAGACCATTGCAAGAATAAACTACATAACCTGACACTATGGCGCTAGGTCGAAGACTTCAAGTCACTACAAAACATATATCCTACGATATTCCTAGATAATAAAATGGTGGAGAAAACTGGAGCTGAAGGCGAAATGGAGAGCCGATAGGGATGAAATTGTGGGGCAGCACTTCGAGTGGTGAGCCAGGGAGTTTGAGACTCGCGTAGCCGAGCGGTGGCGCGGTGGGGAGCTGGGCGATGAAGGGCGGAGCGGAGCGGGGCGGGGCGGGGCGAACTGGGCTGGGAGAGGGTGATGCGGGGAGTGAGAAGGGGTGCAGAAGGTGGCGGTGTGTGGGCGGGAAGGGGGGCGGAGGGGCAGTCGGAGGCGTGTCGGCGAACAGGCCGCCGTGCGCGGTCTGGAGAGGCGGTGAGAAGCAGAGGGGAGCGGGGTGGGTTACGTTGAGGGTGCGAGTGCGGATGTTGCGATGTGGGACGGGTGGCGGTGCCGGGAGTGCGGCCGGGCAGTTGCGATTCGCCGTGCGAGATTAGGTCTGAGAACCCGCAAGGGCGATGCGTGCGGGTGTGTGCCATTGAAGTGCAATGCGGGCGGAGTTAGTCGGCTGGAAGGGTGAGAGGACGTGGGAAGAAGAGGGCAAAGGACCGGAGGGGCCTGGAGAGGCCAGCGTTGTGCGGAGGGCGGCGCGGCCGCGTGTATCAGCCGGTGCCGGCGAGCCCCGATGTGACCGCGGGGGCGGGGTCAGCCGTGGGGTGGGCGCGGGGCGGCCGCTTGGCTTTTTATTCGATTTTTGCCGCGGCAGGCCAGGCGCGCCGGGAAAAGCTGATCGCCCGCCAGTGTTAAAAAACCCCAACACCCCGGCGGGCCGGAAAGCGCGGCTTTTTGTCGGGCCGCGCGGAGGCGCGCCCCGGGGCGGCGAGAGGAGGGGAAGGAGTTGTTTTTGAATGTCAGCCGCCCGCGTATTTTTCGGTGACCGGGGGCGGCAACGTTGGAAAGGAGGGGGGAAAGGCGGTTCCCCCCCCGAAAATGGGGGATTCTTCCTCCC
>BOPP01000002.1:1703404-1739376 GCA_017312745.1 Gryllus bimaculatus | reverse complement strand
TTCCGACATCCTGGCTTGTTTATTCACTTGACCCCTCTCCTATTCGCTCACCCTTTCGCCGGATTATTGTTTCTTTCTCTCCATATTTGTTTTGAAAACGTAGAGTATTTTGTGAAAATCAAATCTCTTTCTAAATTTTCAATTATACTTAACAATATTTCCTAGAATTATATTAATAATTATCGTAATAAGGTAAAACTAGCGATACGTTTTTCCTTGTGTTCTTTGTAACGGAGAACTACTTAAACATACATTTGCGTACTTTTGAAGAACCAAAATAACAAACGAAATAATCACGTGTAATTCGGTACATTTAGCTTCATCTATTCAAATCAAAATTCGAGCGGTTTTTGAGAAAATTCATTTTTAAAATTTCTTTTATTTAACTCTACATGAAAATTACTAGTATTTTGCAAAGAAAATGTACATTGAATTATTTAAAGAACTAATTTTCAAAAATAGAGTAAATCATTTTTGAGAAAAAAATGAAAATGACCTTGAAGAATTTCATGTGAAGTTCCTTCTCCCTAAAAAAAAACCAACAAATATCCTTTTGAACGGGATTAATATGAGCCATATCAATAGGACAATATCAGTTTTAATGACAATTCTTTTTACTATTTTTCCCAGAAAGTTAGACAGACCGACAGACATTTTACCGTATACTAATAAGAATTAATTTATTTTTCGCTGCAGCGTTACATACCTTTCTACAAACAATGCGAGAAAGTAAAGACAAAATAATCAGAGAAAGTAAAAATAGAAATATTCTGCCATTTCACTTTTTCGTATGCGTTCATATATACGTAGGATAAGAGAAAGTTATGTAACGCTGCCCAAAATCGATTTGGAGATACACGTTTAGAGGTTCCCTGATACGGTAATAGTGTTTATTATGCACTAAATAATGTGAGATAAACGTCATAATGATGTAACGTTTTGATTATTTAGAAATGCAATCGTTTGTAATATCTCTTACGTTGTTAATATTTAAATTAAAGGCGTCTGAAAACATTTTGCACTGCTTCAAATTACTTTCGATAACGTGTGTCGAAAACTCAATCGATTTCTGTGTAAATGAGATCAAAATTGCGCATCTTCAGAAACATGAATAGGACATTTTCTCAAAAAACGGCTACAAATTTTACCATGGAAATTTGCATATAGGACCAAGATTTACTCTTCTATGATATTATTAAAGTCATATTTATATTCTACTGTTAATGAATATAAACTAAATAAATTTGAAAACTATTTTAAATATCATATATTTCAGTACAAATTTTACATCAATAAAACAGAGTGCAAACTGATACATACTTTGAATATTGTTGTACAACTCTTTGAGTAATGTTAATTAAGTTTTAGAAAAATGTTAATTGATGAATGCGATGATAATAGATGCTTGAAAGTAACTTTGTTTGCATTGTTGCTATGGAAGCAAATTCATTAATCAAAGTCATTAATATATAGATTCAATTATATAAAGCATTCAAAGGCCGCTTATGCTTCAACATATCAGTTGCAGTTATATTATTACTTTAATAAATTTATTATCTTACGTAACTGTAACGCGTTTCTTAATAGTAGGATCAAGTCCTCAGCCCTGTAAGTGGCGGGCGTGGGGATTGATGCCTTATTACGTGGAAACTAAGTTATTGGGTTCGAAACTCGCGAAAGACATTAATGTTTTAAGTTGTGTTCGTCACATGGTGGTCATTCGAAGTGCCTCGCCTATAACATCTAAACCCTAATCCCTCTATAATCTCTTGGTCTGGCAGACAACTGTGTTTGCGATGAGTTTGTAATTGAGAAACTACATCCCTACTCCCTCTCCCTTGCTACTTTGAGAGCAAAGCATGCCAAAGACATATATGCAAAGGTACATAATCAGGGCAGCCCTGAGCGGTGCTCGGGAAGTGCGAAAGTGCTTTTCTCTGGGCATATCCGGAGAGGAGCCGTAGGCACTGCGATAGGCTTTTTAGACGACGGGAGATATAAGCTGGAAAGGGGTGGGAGAAAACGAACAACAAGGGAGACCAGAGAGAATATGAAAACTAACTAATATGAGAAAGTATTGCGCATCCTGGAAGCATGTTTTTTATAGATGGAGAAAGAAAAGTGGACTGCATGTTAATTTTGGATGAAGAATGGAAAGGTCAAGAACAGTGAAGTTGAGGAACAAAGAATAAGATTCCTGGTCTTCAAAGAAGGAAAATTATTAACTTTAAAACAAATCAAGTTGCGCGTAAATGTGGAATTACATAAATATTCTGTACATGTGAATATAGACCCTGAAAAATATTTTGGTGGAACTTATTTAATTTTCCCATTTTAACTTTAAACTTTTTTCAACAACCAAAAGTCAGGTTGTTTTGTGTCCATGTAAATAGTTAAGATATCATTTTGCTTAGATTTGCTTCCTCTTCTATTTGATTGACAGGAAGTTTAACCAGAGAATGGTCACGATCGAATGGGGCTACTCGCCTGTTTGTTAGAAAACTGATCACAAAGAAGATGGTAATTGCAATATAGTGCGACCTCGTCGGGGTGCGGAGTGGAAACACAGACACGTAGTTGTTATATACAAGATTTATTAAACGTTTCTATACCAATAAATTACACCTCCTGTTGAACTAGCGCTGCACTTTCCGGGAAGCATTCTGGCTCGCAGCCTGACACAGTCCACAGGGAACTAACCTTAGCAGCCGCTCCTGGTCCTACAGCCACACCTCGCAGCTTGCGAAAGATCCCTGGCGGGTGACAAGTGTCTTACGCACTGCGATTCGTTTAAATCGAAAGCTAGCGCGTTCCTTCGCGTAGCAGCTTTTCGAGGAATCGACGTGATCCTGCCATGAAGTCGACCGGCCGGCCCGCGTCACCTCATTAACGAATTTTGGGCCGCCATTGAAAATTTTGGCCCGCTTGCCGTTGTCTGAAAACGAACGCGTCGCCACATTATCATCTCGCCCGCTTTGGACACCCACATTCCGACCACACGCCCCGGCCACACACCTTCCGAGTTTGGTAGCCGCCAGCCCTGCCGCCACAATGGCGCAACCCGCTCCCCCTCACCGGCCTCCCGACACTGAGGTTCAGTGCGCGCACGACCCGACATTACAAGAAGTGTATTGATTCACTTCTCGTTTTTTCCAATCTGCTGCTTTCCCTGCCGTGCAGTTAGTTGGACGTCTTAGACACGCCGTAACAATCTACTTTTCGATTACCACATCACACGGTGAGAGTTTAATTGGCATTTTTTGGTGCTTAATTTGACAGGTGTTTTTTTTTATGATATATACTTCAACTATAGTATATTTATGACCGCATTTGTTTTTATCCAATAATGTGGAAACAATCACAGAAATTCAGCTTGGGGTGTAATCATGAGAAAAAATAGTATTTTTATTTAGATAATGTTGAAGTGACAGTTTTGAAATTTCGAAAACGATAGCAATGATGGAAGGATCACAGTGAGAATGAAAAATGTAAAATCGGACTCGGTCGTAGATGCAATAGGCGAGTGCTAGCGGTCCGCATAACAGCAAATATGCTACTGTCGAATGAATGTGGAAAATGGGGTCATGGAGCAGCAAAAACGTTAAAACTGTCTGCACGGCACACGTGAATACTGGAAGCACTTTTTCCTCGTTTGCTGACGTCAGCTTGTGCGACAGCAGTGACGCACCGAATGTGTGAGAACAGTCGTAGCATCTTGATATGAGACGTTGTGGATTAAACGTGATTTTTTAGTAAAACTCGAAACTAGTTTTTGGGAATTGCCGCAATGTTACTGCGTACTAAAGACAACTATGTGACACCTAACACATAGCTAGATATTGTTATTTTCCCCGTCAAACTTTTTGTGTATATTTAGACATATGTATATAACGCATATTATGGTATGGCGAGGGCAGGAATATCATACACTTCACTGTAAGAATACTCATTTTAAGAAGTCATAACATAAATTCGTCATCTTATCAAATGAAACAGAAAGACAAATAATAAAATGTGAAATCAGACTGGTCTTGTTATTTTAGAGTAGTAATATGTTGCACTTGATTATCAAATAAATATTTGAAATAATCAGTTTGAAGAACACATGGTATTTAAAAAATTCATTGGGACGCCACAGAACGAAAAAGAAATAGCCATTCTTAGAGTTTTCCTTACACTCATGCCTAGTCAAACAGAACAGAAAACTTAAATCTTAATGAAATTTGCTGAAAAGCGACAGACTGCAGATTAATTTTATTGAAAACACGATGTGACAAAATAATATGTACCTTTATCCTGAGATCTTTTTCACGACATTTGAAATATACCGGAAGGAATTTTCAACGTTCTAAATTTTGTTTTCCATTGTCAGAAATATAGTTACATAAATTATAAGCACTAAGTTCGCACCGAGCCGCCGTGTCATGCACATCGGGCGCCACAGCTCTCTCACTGCGTAGTGTGTTTAGATTGAGTGTTAAATTAGTTTCGTTTGCACAACTGTCTACGTGTCCATTGTAAGTAGCATACATTTTTACATCAAAATAACTGTTTATTTTCGCAACTAAAATTGTAAATATTTATCAAAAGCGAGTGCAAAACAACCCGTGACTGCGAGTGACGAAAATGAACGAACAACGTAGACCCCATCCGGGGCTACATAGCACATTAGAAGTGTTCGTGAACGCTATGGAAACCTTGTATGCGAATAAAAGTGATCAGTGCCATCTCTCAGCAGCGCAAATATAACTTTTGCAACATCAGCAGCAACATTTGAAACTCTATCATTAACAACAACAGTAGCAACGACTGCTGCTTCAACAGCATCAACCTACAGTGCAGCAAGGGCAACCGTTTATGCAACAGCAACCGCCACAAACAACCCTGCCTCAGGATCACTAAAATGAGGATGCACAACGTTTTTGACTAAAATCAAATGATTTCTGACATAAATCAGTCGCCAAATGTGATTTCAATGCCAAAAATGCTGGTGATCAACTAAAAATCATGTTTACTGCAATAGAAGATTACCGTAATTTTAGACATTACTGTGTAAAGAAGAGTAAACAATTCTATTCTTTCCGCAATCTTTCTATTAATACCTTTAATGCTGTGCTGAAGAGCACCCCCACATGCTACTCAGATGCTGACATTTTAAAAGAACTTGAACTCAAATACCCTACTACCAAAGTGACCAGATTATTTGACAAACAGAAATATCCAATCGAAATTTATGCTTTAGAAATAAAAAAAACACAAAGACGCAAAATCAATATTCACTTTCAACCGCCTTGCGTCATTCAAATTCAATCTAGAACCAAACGAAATTACCCAATACAATGTAAACTTTGTCAAAGGTATGGACACTCGCAAGCAAACTGCCGACTCGCTGAGAGGTGCGTTAGATGCAAAGAGTCACACCATTACTCACAAAGCGCAAAACCATACATAATAATGATTATACAATAATAGCAACTTAAAGACTTCCGAATAAACAATTTCCAGTTAAAGAATTGAAAGAAATATTTGATAACAACACCAACGTTATTCTACTAGGAGATCTCGAAAGTAAATACTAAGAGGAGGAATGTAATTGCACAACACTAAACTGCAGGCAATAAAATGGAATATTTTGCAGTAAACAATAACGTAGATTGAATAGCACCATGTCAACCCACACACTACCCATACAGTAGTAATATTATTCCAGATATTTTAGACATAATAATGTCTAAAAACTTCCACTTACGAACATCACAAACCGTACTTCCTAAATTAGGTTCAGATCATTGACCAGTCACCATAGAACTTAAATCTTCAAACCCCTTGCAGTCTAAGGATCCCTTCACAGTTTTGGGCGCTAAAGGGCACGTCAATTGTAATAAATTTAGACACCTACTGGAAGTAAACCTTCATTACCCGGAACATATACAAACAATAAGTGAAGTAGACAATCAGGCAACTAATATCACACAGAAAATCTACGTTGCATTGCTGCAATTAACAATACCTTTTGCAAGACCTTTCATTAGCAACAGAAATCAGCTTCCAAGGAATATTCTAAATCTAATTAAAAGTAAACGTAACCTTCGGCTCTGGCAAACCAACGACAGACATGACCTTAAAGCAAAAATCAACAAATTATGGAGAAAAATATAAAACAAACTAAATCGAATTCGAATTAACTACTTTCAAAGATTCATAGCTCAAATTCACCCTAACAGTAGATCACTCTGTGTCAAATATATGAAATACTATGTAAAGAAACTACTGACATCTCTATCCGTAAACACAACTCAAATGTAAGCTTTTACGGATCATATGAAAGCCAATATGTTAGGTAAATATCTGAAAAACTTTTTACACAACCCAAATACAAATTCTTCCTTTAGTAATTATATTTACAAGAAACCTCTGTTACCAGACGATAATGTCTCAAATAAAATGCAATTGATATCCCAGGCCCAAACTTGTAAAATTATTAAGCAATTGAAAACCCGAAAATCAACAGGTCACGATCATATTAACAACAGAACAATCTTAAAGAATTACCCAAAGAGGAATAGCTATTTTAACCGTCTTATTTAATCCCTGTCTACGACTGGACCACTTTCCAAAAGTGTGAAAATTCTCTATAATTTTATTCTTTTGTAAAACAGGCAAGGTTTCTCTCCTTCCTACAAGCTACAGACCAATGTCTGCTACATTCAATCGCAAAGGTATTTGAAAAATTAATTCATAGCATATTATATACATACATAACTAAAGTTACGGCTATCCCGGTCTTTCAGTTCAGATTCAGATCACAACATAGCACCACCCACCAATTGCTCCGATTAACAGAATATATTGCAAATTCATTTCACAGCAAGAAATACCGAATTGCAGTTTTCCTAGACATTGAGATTGCCTTTGATAAACTCTGGCATGAAGGTTTTGTACAAACTGCACCAACTAGGAACACTCAAGTATCTACTCCATCTAATCAGAAGTTTTATAAAAGATATATATTTTGCTGTACGTTTTAACATAAGTCTCTCAAACAGATTCAAAATTAATGCAGGAGTCCCTCAAGGTTCTTACCTTTTTCCACTTATATTTTCTGTTTAAATGTCGGTTTTACCACAGTCAGGCTATACAGAAACTGCCCACTACGCAGGTGACACAGCACTCTTTACCTCTCATTCAGCCATTAGCTGCACCTTCGACAACATACAGATTGACCTAAATAATTTCATGAAATAGGCTACAAATTAGAAAATAAAGAACCCCTTCTCTGCTTCCTACGCAAATATAGAATGGATGAATAGAAATACTCCAGAAAAATATGTAGGAGTGCTACTTGACACTAAACTAAACTGGAAGCAACATATCCACTCTATAGCAGATAAAGCTTATACAGAAATATCCAAACTATCTCCAATAATAAATAAAAATTACGGGCTTAGTACTGACTACGGCTTAATCTATAAAACAATAAAAATACCAACCCTCACATATGCCTGCTCGATCTGGAATAACGCTGCATGAACAAACCTAAATAAAATAGAAGTAATTCAAAATAAATCTCTCAGAAAGGTCATGAAAGCTCCTTGGTTCATAAGCAACATGCAAATCCAAAATGAACTAAATATATCATCCATTAACGACTTTATAAATCTTACGACTCACAAATTCTTCACATCCTTTCCCCAATCGCGCAGTACAACAATATTCAAACTAGGTAAAACGTATAGTTCATCAAAGTGAATAAGATCATAATTCCCTAAAGACTCCCGTCGTTCACCTTAAATCATTTATCCATCTTTCCCTTTCCTAAAATCCCACCCACTAACACCATCCCTTCAAAATGATCACATATAACACCAAAAACTGTCATCCACAGTTTCTTATCAAAGTACAAAGTATCATCAGATCCCTGAGAGAGGAGGTAACGCATGCGGATGTCCATCCTTAAAAGTTAATGGGTAAAATTTTGTGTAATAAACACTCCTGAAGCGCAGAAATGCCGAGCAGGCAGAAATAAATAAAAAAGGCATTAACTGATGGTTATTATTTGTGTATATACCAGACACATCGAAACAAGATGCATCTACTGTTATGAAAATTAGTAAATTAGTAGAAGTAACACATGCGTTATCAAATAGTATCGTTTATATTTACTATCAATTAAAGAATAGCTCTATTAAATTTTTGTTGAAAATATGTCTGCCAAATGCTTCATTTAATCATAACTTCAGCTGCGGAAACTCATCAAATAATTTATGCCAATTTTTTTGAGGCAGCAGGTGTCAGCGAACTAAAATGCATATAAAAGGAAAACATATTTCAACTTAGTTGTCAACGCTCAGTGCCATTTAGGTATCTTGAAGGTCTCTGGTAGCTTTTCACTCTTAGTCCACATCGTTTCGTAAAGTGTCTGTCAGTGTTTCCCGCTTGCGTTGCTCCGTGGCTCCTTCCTCGAGCCCCGCGTCTGCCTCCGCCCACGGCATCGCCCCTCCCGCCGACGCCAAGGAGCGAGGTTAATGAAGCGGAATATTTTAATTTACCCTTGCGCTACTGCATCGGCTAATAAAGCGTCCAAATCAATGGGAAAACATGAAAGCGTAAAACGAGCTGATCGATGAAGCTACGAGCCGGTGCAGAAGCACGTTTACGAAAGGGTCCGAAAAACTAATCGACAATTTAGCCCGAGCGCCAGTAAACAATGGCATGCTCTCCACAACAGCTCTCGCAAATCCGGAGGATAAATGTAGGGTTCCACCGAAAAATCAGCTTTCGTGTTCTATTTGTGTTTGGACATTAACTTTGATCAGATACGGCAAATTGTTTGATGTGAAGTCTCACAACCCGATACAGGAAAGACGCATTTTTTCTGCGCTTTTACTCACCAACTTAACGCAATCTTTCTGAACAAAGTCACGCTTTTAAAACGAATAGGCCATCTTAGACTAAAAAAATTGTATTTCATGAACTCCAAATACATTCATAAATGTCAGTGGCTTTCGTCATAACACGGACTTTGATGGGACAATATTGAAGGACGTAATGAAAGCGAACGTACGGGAATCTCGACTAATTGAAACGTGTCTGCATGCAAAAAGAAGAAAATTAAAAATCGCACTTAGAAGTACATGCGCTTAAAGGCAAGCTGCTCGTGATTAAAGGCACGAGAGTTCGCCAGAAGGGGGTTGCAGCATAATTCCTGAGGGTGGGAGGAATGGGGCTTGGATGCAAATGGGAAAGTAGTAACATGCACAGTATGGGAGAACATGGTTTCTGTCGTATTTCTGAAGCAAAAGAAGGTAGTGCAATCTACTGATGTTTCTTACAAAGAAGTTAAGGAAATGTTTCGCAGGAATACTGTAAATATTTTGTAAGATAATTTGATCACATTATTAAAATCAAAATATTAAAGAATACTATTTTGACCCCTGCGAAGATTCATCACTTTGCAAATCATATTTTGAAAAAGAATTACTTCATTTTCAAAAAACGCAACTTCAACAGAAAGTATTTAAATTACATTTTGCATTATAAATATTAGGAATGTGATAGTTTGTATTGAAGTAGTCTGAAACAAATATTCATGCAACAAGTACTATAATTGCAGGTCATTGCCGCCCAACTCGATGTTTTTTTCAGTTTTCCAAAAACAATTGAACAAATGATGAAATATTTCTTTGTTTTGCTATTTAATAAAGCTTTTCTTCTTCTTAAACGTTATATACAGTCCTTAATGCTTTTGAAGATAAATAAATAGGTAAATAAATATACCAGGTGTTTTAAGTAGGTAAACATTATAATAATTTAACAGTGTTTATTAACAAACAGGAAAACTTAGACCCATGCGATTGAAGTGTAAAGAATACAAAATATTCAACATAGTTCCTCGTCTATCTGAAGTTTCTGCGCGATTCTGGCCACCCGTTTAAAGTAGTGGAAGTTCTCAAAAGAGACAATATAATAGAATGTTGAATTTACGTCACATTTCTTCATTGGGATGCACGTGGGTTCACGTGGATTTGTGAACGTGTGGTACGTGTTGTGGACGCAGCAAACTATCCACAAACGCTCCACAAACCCCCAAGATTTATTCGTTGCACAAGTAACAAAATTCTACTCTATTTGATTTTCATAAATATATTTCATTCACCCTCGCGAGTAATTCACTATCCATCAGTAGCAAATTTTGGATTTTGAGTCAATAGCTTCCTTTTAATCGCACAACCCCCCCTTCCTTTCCTTCGCGTGCAAGCACTGGTTGGTGGTCATTGGTTTGAAAGTAAAAGTAGCTTCATCGTGGAACCTAACTTCGAACGGCCAGCCTCTGAGCTGTGAGTTGAAGTATTAAAGGCTGTACCTGAGTATACTTTAATATTTCTATGACTTTAATAATAAACAGAAAGATGTGTTATTTAATTACATAGAACAACAAAAGGAAATTTAATTTCGTATATATTTTTGGAGTTAGTTCGTTTCAGACATCACGTGCTACAAAATAGTGGAGGTCAGAAAAGCTAAACTTCAAGAAGGAAGAAACTTCAAGACGAACACATGGTTTGAAATGCCTCGTTTTGTAGAACACTGCGGCAAAAACGTCACTCGAAGCCCACATGATCCTCGCACATTCACAGCATGTTGCTCCGCATTTTCTACGTGTGTTGCACTGTATGTTTCCCATTTTATACCTGCACGTTTATCTGAAGATCGTCTCACATTTCCCTCATATTCTACCGCATCTTTTCCAAATATATCCACACATGTTTTCGACAAGCTCCGCATGGCATTAGATGTTCTGGCATTTCTTGCACGGTCTTTATATGCACTTGCACATTATTCACACGATCTTTACATGTTCATAGGTTCTCCTTCATATTAACCGGAAATTAAACGGAAAAATAAATAATTGATGTCGTTTTTGAAAAAGACGTTTCTGCGTAACTACAATACCTGGCAGAAGAAGAGTCAACTCAACACACATGTAATCGAAGACTCAAAAGAAAGGCCAAAAACAGAATTTTAGGGCTTAGATCGCACCATCTTCTAGTTATGGACTGCATTAACGTGTATTGCTGGTCGCATTTCGCCAGATGAATTCTTAATTCTCAAACCTCTCGTTTACATGAATTCCAAAGGAACCAAATAATCGGTGTTCGAGTTAGAAATATTCGTGTGGCGAATTTTCGTATATTCGTAATGGCGAATTTTGTGTTAAGCGAGTGAAAAGTAACGAGGGTTTACTTAAAATTAATTTAGAAAGTTCTGCAATTTTTCTTAAAACTGCTTGATCACCCCAATGATAGGTAATTTCCTATTATGTTACGAACAAATCAGCAGGTGCAAATGCTATCCAATCACCCAATAAGCTGCATAAAAATATTATGTTGATTATTCGATATTTTGCTCGCACTTTACTCGCACAGATAATTTTGCTTGTTAATAAACGTTTAGTAATGCTGAAATATTGACCCATCGACAATACAAGTCTACCCATTTAATTATTAAAAGTAAATATAGTACATGGTGTGACGTTTGAGAGGGATAAAATACATTTTGCATCGGATGCACGTAAATGCTCGATTTATCAAAGAAAAATGAAAGAAAACAGGATAGAGTGGGATGGTGCACTGACCGAGAAGCTGATTTCAACTGTTATAGACATTTTCAAAGTTTTGGAAAAATACAATACAAAAGGTGACGAATATATTAGTATAACTGTTAATGTGAATATAAAAAACCGCAAAGATCAGGAACTCACTGTTCCATGTTGGGTCCCGGTACTAAGTTATTTTAACATTTAAAACAATGATTTTCAAAGTGCGGAATGTTTAAACGAGCCCAAAAACGTTATTATTATTATTATTATTATTATTATTATTATTATTATTATTATTACTACTACTACTACTACTACTACTCAAAATACACCTGACAATTAACTTAGCGGCAAAAATTATAGAATAATAATAGATAAGATATGATGTGTAGATGCGTGATCTAAAAAATAGAAGTTTCTGGGTTTGTGGGTTACAAGCGAAGGTCCAGAATAGAACAAAAGTCAGTGTGGAAGCAGAACGACCTTAAAGGAATATAGCGAGGCGATAGCACCTGCAAAGGGCTCTTGGACCTAACTGTCGGCTAGGAATAGAGCGGAGGGGAGAGGGAGTAACGACGCCGGCGGCGGCGGAAGCGAAGACCGCGGGAGTGGCTCGGGGGTCGATGCGCTGCGCCGCGCCGCGACGGCAGGAAGAGCGCGGCTGGAGGTAGCAGACGTAGTGGGGCCTTGGAATACGCTAGTTCTACCACAATCAGTCTAACAAAGGGTTTCTTGATAGGCTCGGTGATGGTGATGGCGTGGGGGGAATAGGGGATGAAGGCGTGGAGGCGGTGAGGGTTGATCACGTAGGTGTGTAGCGCGTGGGTATACAGCGTGCGGGTTTGGGTGCGAGGCGCGTGAGGGTTTAGAGCGTGTGGGTGTGGGTGTGGAGATTGCGGGTGCGGGGCGGGCAAGCGTGAAGCGGGCGGATGAGAAAGGGGAATGTGGAGAAAATGGATGTGGATTGATTGAATGTTTGTTTATTAATTCCGGGCGCGCAAACGGCTTAGGTCATTCTTTCCGTAAGTGTAGTGCATGCTATCTATCGCGGGTGGTGGCAGTGATTTTCCCTCGATGGATGACGATATCCTGTGTCGACCTATGTCAGCTTTGCAAGGATCTCCCCCAACCGGCGTGGCACCTCGCCAACCGCGAGACGCTTGGTCTCACGTCAAGCGTGGTATGTAGTTCAAGGGAGTGTGTGAAAGAAAGAGTTGAGAGTTAGGCTAGAAAAATCGCGCCGGTCCGTGGCTCGTTTGTTAGTAATTGCTCCTAGCATTTGCTAAGGGTTAAGCGGAGAAAGCACGTAAACTACCGTTCAGAGTAGTCGGTGGCTAGACGTTTCCTCCAGACAGCGGCTGAATTCCACATTCTCTGTAGCCAGTGCCATTGTTGGGCCTCAAACCCTAGAAATTGCCTGAGAACGGCATAAAGGCGTCAGTGACATGAGCTGCTGCCCTGAGCCGTCTTTGCCGGCGTGGAGTGTGCGGGTGTGCAGGCGCAGCAAGCGCGGAGCGGAGGGCGCGGTGGGGCCAACGGGGGGGGGGCGACGTGCCAGGCGGAGGGCGATGCCGCCGGGGCGGCGTGCGGAATGCGCCGGCGGCGGACGGAGGCAACGCAAGCGCGCGGGGTGGGGGGAGGGGGCGGGCGGTAGATCGAGGGAGAGCGGTGACCACAATGCGCGCGCTCCCCGCGGGCCGCCCTTTGTGCAGCGCCGCGCCGCGCCGCGAGGTGTCGCCAGCGGCGCCGCTCTCCCCCGCCAACGCTTCGCACGTGACGCGTCGCCCGCTGCACTCGGCCGCCGGTGCAACGGCCTGCGCCCTCGCGGCGAAGAAACGACACTACCAGCCTGGCGGATTCGCACGCACAGCTTTGGTGAATATGGCGATGGAGGTGGTTAATTAAAAGGGGGCTAACAAAACGAAGGCTTCATTAATCAACTGGAGGTTTTAGTTGGTTCGTAGGGCAGGGGTCACAAAACTACTTGTGCTTCTCATTTGGATTCAAACCACCAGTATTCAAACGACTGGAATTTAACGTTGGCTTTTTGCTCATCTAATCGGGTTCTCCACAGATTACCTCAGGATTCTCTGGCACTTATTCTAAGAAATACGTCAAGTAAACAAATTTTATTCTCCACGCAACCTGCCGGGAAGTTGAGTTGTTATGTCAATGCGCTTGCCGTACCCGTGACTTCCATGACAATGGCCTCGTTGATATGATGTTATCTGCGGAACAACGGTGTGTAAGCTTCTCGCTACTCAGCACTGGAGTAATAACGACAACAACAATAACAATGACAATAACAATAATAATAATAATAATAATAATAATTGTAGTTATGAAGTCCCTTAGAATAATTATAATTATTCTAAAATAATTTTGTTACAGTTCCATCTTTACAAAAGGAAAATTTTAAACGTAAACATGAAAAAATAAACACAATTACTCTTTCTATTTACCTCTTCTTAATGATATGAAAATTTCTAATTAAAATCTGTTTACTGAATCTAATTTCAAAATAGTATATTAATACTTCTATTTCAAAATATTTTAACATTTCACATCACATCACTACCAGTATTAAATATTTGATCTATTGAACAAAATCATTCCGGTTTAAAATGACCTATTTTGTATTTTTGTACACTAAGAATGATAAAAAAGAAAGGATAAGAGAAGAATGTTGAACAATAGGTCCCTCATTTCATTTTTCTTTGCCTCTGATATTCATTGGCTTATCTCACTTACCAGTGTCATCATTGAAACTTACAGGTTTCTCAACCTCTAAATCACTGAATTGAGATACATTACTTCTCTAAATAATTTGGACATTATTTTACTAACACTATGACACACAGAACGTAATTCAATTGTGCTACTTCTAACATAATAACGCTGCTACTTCCAATATAATGGCTATTCCGTAACTTACTATTCCCTGGGTTGCCATTTAGTGAGTCAAAGCATTTAGTGAGCAAGGTGAGTAACAGATCATTCATGAGTGTAACATACTATATAAAAATGTCCACTAAATAATAAAACGTACGTTCAAAAATACAACCTCACTTCACTACTTTTGTTTAAAATAGTTCATAGCTTTGGAAGGGAACTGCGTTTGTATCTATGCATGAACATGGAACACTGGAACTCTTTTACCATTGCCAAGAGCAAATCGTCTTATGTGATTTGCCATATTTCAATAACTTTTTGTATGTTTTTAAAAGAATATTGAGTAGTTTTTGAGAATTCAAGGGGGAAAAAAGTATTGTGCTTTCAAAGCAAAACAGCTGTAACATATTACCGAAATGAAAGACAACTTTTTTCTACGTTTATCAACATCAAAAGTATTTTCAGAGTACTTTGGAAGAAAAAGAATGCCTTTGAAAAGTCCAGATGTAAGCAAGCACCGTATCGTAGGTTTTGGAGAAAACTTTGTTCATATGCGGAGGAAAGGGAAGCCATACGGACAGAAACTTCATAACACGCGAAGCAGAAGCATTCGCCACGCAGTTGGGGTCGTGGCCAATTGCAATATAGCAGTCGCAGACAAAGTTTAAACACCGTAAGTTGGTCGAAATGAAACGCCAGACAATAAAACAACAAATAATAGACTATAAGAAGGAATTTGAAATTATAACATATAATTAAATATATTAAAATTAAAATAACTTGAATTTAAAATTGGACCGTATATACAAATTACGTTTTTATACATATAAATGAGATTGTAATGCCTTTTATGTGTAAAATTAGAAGGTAACTTTCAAAAATATTTAGGAACACTCTCTTTAACGTTTTGTTTTTCGTCAAGGTTTGATGAGAAAACGCACATAAAATTGCGGATCTCAGGTACGTTTTTCAGGAACATTGTTTTCGTGTTATGGCAATAAAGAGCGCTGAAAGAAGTGCCCTCTCTGCTGTCGGTATACGACACTTTTTAACAAAACAATTTTTTATGTACTCGAACTATTTGTTTTATATGATTAAAATAAAGGACTAAATCGTAATTTGTGGGTGGAACAGGTTATTTACATGCCTTGCATTACAAGTGTTGAAAGAGAAATCACAAACCTTGCACATGTGTGGATCTTTTGCCACACACACACACCTATATAGGAATATAAGAATGATAGGAAGGAGAATTTTCTAAAATTTTCTTATCTTTAATATATTATATTCTGTGGAAACGATTGAAGAGAGGAATTTCACGGCTTTCACATAAATAGTGGCTGGCTTTTTATAAATACTCCGTTACCCCGGGTTTTTGATTTCTCAGTTCTAGAAAAGTAAAATTAGGCTCATGCAAGAGAGATAATAATTCGTTCCAGCCATACGTTCTAGTATGTGTAAAATAACGACGTAACAGAAAATATAAATCTAAACAGGAAATTTTAAGTATAAAACACAAAATACGAAGAATAAAATTGGGTAATTTAGAATACAAAAATATTCAATAATAAAGCAGTACGGTTTTGGAGGGCATCGCAAAAAAGTATGTGAATATTATGTGGATATAGGCAAAATGTGTGTGTGTAGTCTTGGGCAACGTTGCCAGATGTGTATGACGCCTGCAATGCAAGCAATTGTAAGAAAACAAAGAGTTTTTTTGGAGAGTGAGGATACAGTGTACCCAGTGGCTATGCGCGTACAACCGGTTTCTACGCAAAACATCAGCTGCAGTAGCTATAATTATGAGAAGAGTGATGGTTACCATCACAGTTCATTATCGATTCGAACGTGGTCTGCCTCTTCCACCGACTCCCTGAATGAGTTGATTAGTGTGTACGGCGAGTGCAGAGCTACCGTACGTCGGATTTCAGTCATAACAAAGACATAATAATAAAAATGTCGTACGTCACACAATGGTTACGCGAGGTAAACAACTTCATAAAACTATAACCTGCAATATATCACACGTACATGAATAAAACAAAATAAAATAGATACTTTAGATCTTCATTAAAAAACTACACGGTTTGTATTATCATCACCTATTTCATTGAACCCTAATTTCGCTAGATGGAAGAGGAGTTTATTTATTTCGAAGGCAGGGCTATTATATCAACTCTAAGTCGTTCTTTGATACAAAAAAGTTTCAAATATATGATAGCGAAAATTTCTGGTATTCAAATTATGCCGACAACGCTTGTTGCTATCTTTTGTTATTCATTCAGCTAATGTTAGTGAATGAGTGGAGATAGAGACTCTAGGACTAAAGAAATCTTGTGCGTACAACACACACTCTACCTACGAGAAGCAAAAAAATATTTCTGAATGCAAATATCTCTGCAAAGTAGTGGTTAAATGAGCGAATGCGCCCTTCCATTGGGATACAAAAACACATTACACAGAGCGCTGAATAGGGTAATCACATGGATTGCTCATATGTGGGTATCTTTGGCAACCCCTCCTCCAGCCCAGGGGGGGGGGGTTGACAACATACGTACAATGCAGATCAGCACCCGGAGTTCAGATAATCATATGTGAGCACGCGCTAGAGAGAGTTCTCCGCTTGCGGCAACGTATCTCGCAGAAGGAAGTCGTTTGATCAAATATTTACCGATAAGGCAATAGGCTTAAAAGCATAACCGCAGGGCAGGCGGAAAACGGCGCCTCGCTGTAAAAGCGCGTTCGCTGCCTTCGATTCCGCCGCGCGTTCGACCGCTGCGCGTGAGTGGCACGCCGCCGCCGCGCGCCCTCTCACGGAAATGCGCAGTCGATTCTCAAAACGTTCCTGACATACGGAATGTGTAATTGGGGCAAATGTTCAAAAGTGGCACAGGAACAAGCTCTACAGTGCAAAGGACAGATAAGAAGTCGGAATAACAACGAAGAAAATGCCATAAAAATACACAGTACAATTCGTTCAATATTTGAAACTATTTGAATCCGAGAAAGCATTTGACAGTTTGTAAATCATTATTCTAATAGTGATAATACGTGTAGCTATATAAAGATCCAATGTAGAAGATCTAGGGATTGAATAATAAGAGCGTTACATCCTAATGGGCCGGTGGATAAACAGTCATTCGCTAAGCCTTTGTTAGCAAACAAAAAATATAAGAGTGCAATTAAATTGAACGGAATATAAAATAGTCCGTTTCATTTTACGTAGATCTAGATATTCTGCAGTTTTCTGATCAGCCGTGATACAGAGGAGGTAAACATCCTACATACAGAGGAGGTACCTAGGGCCCAATATAAATTTTCAAAAGCGGCTAATATAAATTTCCAATTGGCTTATGTAGAATCGTTTACGATTTACGCACAATGGGAACGTATTTTGCAGGGCAGCATGTGCTGCGGGTTGCTTTTGGACAAGGCGATTTCTTTGGCATGTAGTTTATGCCGAAAGCGTAATTTACACATTTTGTTTAAAAAGTGTTTGATACATCCAGGTGGAGTAATTTTATAACCATTTGTAGCACTTTCATGTGTTTTCATGCGACTGACGTCTTATGAATCGCACAAAACTTTTATTTTTCTTCAGCGCGAATAAGAAAGTTAACTAGTAAACCGAACTTATACCTTGCTACCATAGATACTAGATAGAAAGTAAAAATATATTCAAATATTATTAGCTCTCACCTCTAACAAAAATTATAGTTACTGGATATGCTAAAAATGTTCGTGTGACCGGAAAAAACTAATTTATCTAATTAAAAGTTTGTAATCCTTTCCCTTTCATCAGTTCATTCGTGTACAATTAACGATCTTGTTTAAATTCTCCGGAACAAGTGTCATAAATAAAGAATCTGATAGTTATAACAAATAAGTTATTTTTTAATCATATGCATCTTTAAAGGAACAAAAACAATATAATTAAAATTGTAATTGTAATCATTTAAAATATGGCGAACGAGTTTTATTTCTGCGGTCGCCGTCAGGAATTCAGTTCGCAATACGTCCATGTTTCCCACATACCAGTGAGGCCCCCATTGTTTTTCGCCAGGCTCACAGTGAGGGGAGGAATTTCGCCTCAGTGATTCTGCTGACGTTATGGAATGTTTAAAAATAATTTGCGCCTCCGGCTCTGAAAGCCAGAAGCTCGCCAATGCGTCGTGCTGGGAGGCACTACCACGTGGATCATGATTTAATGCTGAAATCTGCCAGGAAACCGGGATTTGACGTGATATGTATGTGTATGATGTTTGATAATCATATAACAGCGAGTGATGAAAATCCAAACATTAAAAAAGTAAAGTTTTTAAAAAAATACGCAACTATCGGACAGATATATTCAAGTAATGCAACTTATCTGTGTCATTACACAGCGTGTATACAGAATGAGAAGGTAAATCGACGAAGTGTATTTTGAAGTGAATGAAAAACATGACCCACATATCAGTTGTTTATTAATCTGATATAATACTTTTTACTACATCAGATCTATATAAACATGTTACCTATTAATTGCTATTACAGGCAATTATTGAAATGCAACATTAATATATGAAATATTATTTATCGTGTCTTCAAGCACAAACATGATGCTGAATAAAAGTATAAAAAACGGTTTTCCGAAAGGGAACAGACACACAGCGCAAGAACAACAAACAAAATAATTTCCTGTTACAATGCTATAAACTAAAAGTTTTAATAAAACTAGTCTTCATAAACACTACAATAATACACATATACGCAATACAACAATATATACACAATAAAATAGTTTTTTATATATCAAGAATATGAAAAAAATGGTGTCTCACAACGCTACACATAAAAATTAAATATTTAATGATGAGCGGTCACTTTCTTGGAGTCATGCTGTTGCATGAAGTCAGCTGCATCGTGAGCAGTGATGTTCTGAGTGTGCGAAATAAGATGGTAGGTTCAGAATGAGAGAAAGAGGACTATCACAAACAAATATTTGCATTTTCAGTCAAAATCGAAACTATTTTACTGTTTTTTTAATTGTTTCCAAGTTTCTAGGTATCTAACGAAGCCACAGACACCTCTCATATGGCAGAAGACGACAAGGTTTTCTTTCAATTTCTACAAGCGTTGAAAATTAGTTATTAGCAGGTATATAATAAACAAATAAGTACGAATATAATAGCTACAATCTTGTGTGTATGCAGAATTCTGAATTACATACTATTAACATATTACTATTTTTCGAATGTTCCATACAGCGTGTAGCAAATAAAATCAATAAAATAAGAAGCTTAGAATAAAACATCAAACAAAGAAACATGAGTAATAACAACGCAATATGTTATTTCTAATTGAATTATAATTTCTATTTTTTTATTACGAATTAACATTAGTTACATGAAAGAAGAAACGTCTTCTTGTCTATTTCAATTTAATTTGATAACTGACTTTGAGCGGTTTGATCTTCATCAAGTTAAGCCATCAAAGTAATGATAATGACGGCGAAGCCGGTGAACGCCGACTACCAAAATAACTTCAAGATGACAAATACGAAGTCTCTTATTCTTCCATGAAAAATAGCATTGGGTATTGCATCAGCATTCCCTCAATTAACTCACTAAGTATTTTACGTGGCATCAAGTTTTGAACCCAATTTTCTCCATAACTAGATTCAATACATGAAATGTGCTCGAATAATGTAAATACATTAACTGGAAGGGCGAACGGTGAAGTGTCTATTGCCCCGCAGGAGTGGAATGACTGCGACATCTTTAAGAAACAGTAGATAAGGGTAGTCATTAGAGCAGCCGTTAGAATACACCTCCCAACTTTTCCTCAGCTGAAACTCACTCGTAATGAAGCCATTTCGCTATGAACAATTTTCCTACAGCAAACTCAGGCCAAAGAGTAGCTTGTGACTCTTGAGAATTTCGCTTTTCAAAGTCATTAGGGATGGGTTTAAATTTATATGTAAAAGAAAGTACGTTCCCAAAAGCAACATTGTGGCACTCCACCACTATGTAGTGCCACCAACAAGCGCTCGCACGAAAAACGCTGCAGTATCGCAGACGAGACGCAGTCGCGAAAGCCAATCACTTTGCGCCTCGAAGAAGGCGCCGCGCGCATCTTCCATGTATGAGGCGTTTGTATGTACGCGGCATCTCGGGCACCGCTTGTTAAGGCGGAAAGGCGGGTGCGGGGGCGGCGGCGGCAACGGCAACGGCGCATGCCCCAGAGTTATGAGCCAGTTCAGCGACGGCGAAGGAGGAAGTGCGCGCGACCTGTAGGGCGCAAAATTGGACGTAACTCGTCGCGCTGGCGCCCCCGCGTGCGCCCGCTCCTAAACACGACGCCTGCTTTCCTCCCCGGGACAGCCCTCTGCTCGCCTCCCGAGGCACGCCCGTCGCCGTCGCCTCGCTTCCCCGCCTCTCCGAAATGGGCGACCTCTTGCGACGAGATGCTTAAACGGTTGTGCTTGTTCTTGTTGGAATCCTCTATCATTCTAACAAACGATTCTTGCCTTCTTTTCTGTAGCTATTCACCTTTCTTCACCTCTTCTCTCAAAAGCGTCTTTCCGCTTTCTTACTTTCAACACGTTCTTAGTTGTTTCCCTTCTTTTCTTTTGTACGTTCCTGACCACATACAAGTGAGTATTATCAGTTGGCTATGAAGAATATTCTCGATATTCTATCTTGTTCTGTTCGTTTGTCGTCTCCCATTCCCCTCCCAGCATACTATTATTTCATCTTACCTCTTCTTCTTTCCAACACTTCTCATGTAAAAACAGATGTTTGTATATTTCCTATCTTTGCAAATGACTATGCAGACCCTTCAGCTCTTATTCTCACTTTAACATAGTGTTTTGTTGAAATCTTCGTCAGTGAGGTCCGTGACAACCGATTCGTCCGAAACTCTTTGGAGGTAACTCATTCTCTTTCACCTGAATTCTTGTACTTTGAAATACATTTCTTCTCTGCCACTGTCCTCTTACTTTACCACAAACATATCAAGAAAGGATTTGGTTGGCCGCTATGTAAATGACATCTATCCTCACGAATAGATTCAAGCACACGTTTTTCATTTCGTTTTCTACACGATACGCAATAATTTCATTTTATCCGCCACCCAATTTCCGAAGGTGACAACGCCTGCGAACATAAATTTTGCACTTCCAACTCGTTTCCTGTCTCATCCTCCATCTCCAATCGTAAGACTGCTCCTCCACAACTTTTGATTACGATACTTCGACCCGGGGCTCAGTCATCGCACCTGCTCCCGCCTTCACCCGCGATCCCTCTAATCCCCATGATCCTTTCAGACCCCACTCCGCGCCACCCGCATCCTAGATCAAATACGCCCTTACATCTTGTCGCAGAGTCGCGACGCGCAGCATCAAACCCGCTACTGTAGACGTCTTCCCACTCGTCCCTTCTCCGCTGCGCTCCCTCTAGACTGCACCCCTCCCGTTTCAAGACGACTCGGTCGCGCCTCTCCAGTCTCGCGGGGCGGGGGTGGGTGGGGGGGGGCGAGCGTACGAGAGAACCCGGACAAAGGACAGGCGCGGAGTGGGGCAGCTGTTTCTCCGAGCGCCAAGCAGCGCGAAGAAGAGAACGCAACCTCCTCATCTCGCGGTGGTTTCTGAATTTTACGGAAGAGAAGTTCCTAACAAAACAGAGGAATTAAATCTACAACTCTGACATGTTACGAAAGTTGCCTAGCTCTCTCAGATACGCACTGACTATCCGACGAATAATAAAAACACGCGAAATTAATGTTTAATAATTAATTTACATGGTAATACATACATTTCTCGCCGAGTGAACTATACGGGTGCGGAAAGAGCATCTTCTCTGCATATGAAACGCGGCCGCCGCCGCCGCCGCCGCTGCCGGGGCGCGGGTGTGCGTGACGTCAGGCGTCCGGCCGGAGGGCGTGGGCGGACACCGCAAGCGGCGCCCGACGCGCTCCTCCGGGCGGGCGAGAGCGCGAAAAATTTCCTCGCGAATAAACAGCATACGCGATGAAAGTAACATTAAGAAGAAGCGACGGGCTGAAGGCAGCGAAGGCCAGTAAATGCGTTTCTCTCCGTTCCTGCGGCGAGTGTGGGGGCGACGACGAGGGGCGGGCCGAGGGCGAGTGTGCTCGCAAATGGAGGGGAAGTTTAGGAGGAGAAGGGTTCGCGCTGGAGGAGGAAGGTCAATTGGGGATTGGGACGGGCATTGGATAGTGGAGTGGATGGAGGGAATTGTGGGCCAATGAGCAAGCATCTCAGTGAATGGGTAAATGAGGACCAAGGAATTCTGTGACCAGAGGAGAAAAGAGCAGCTGGGTGGAAGACCGGTGGTGGAAATTGCTTGGAAAGTTGTGTAGGGCATACGCGAAATGGGAGTGGGAGAGTTAGGGATATGGGATGGTAATCAGGAATGCCGCTGGGAAAGCTTCTCAAAGGAAGACGGCAAGAGTATAAACAGGATGGAGGGCAGGAAGTGTGAGTGCAGAGCAACATGTGTGAGTGGGTGGCCAAGAAGCCAGTTGGAGAGAGGAGACGTTGGAGGAAACTAGCCAAGAGTGCGAGGAATACGGCAAGTAAGTCATGAGATCGCGAATCGGAGTGTATGAGGGCAGGCAAAAGGATAGGAAAGCCAGCAAGCGGGTAGGGGGACAGGGTGGGAAGGTTGTTGGGCGGGTAGGAGGATGGCAAAGTAGAGCCGGCGAAAGGGGGGAAGGTCGGCGGTCAGGAGGGACGTTGGGAGAAAGGATGCAGAACGAAGGCAGGGCGAGTGAAAGAATGAGATTGGCGGGCAGGTTGGAGGGTGGGTGCAAGGGTGGGAAAATCGGCGGGCGAGTGGCGGGGGAAAGAAGTTTAGAAAAACATGGCAAACGAAAGTGTTGGAACATCGGCGACAATGACGCGAGTGGGAAGAGCCAAGAAGATCAGCGAAGCGGGTGCGAGGGAAGAAGAAAATGTGAAAGCACGGCAGAGGAAAGGCGTAGATAAAAGCGCGCGCGCGGCAGGGGTGGCAAAAGGAGGGAAGTCGCGTGGGGCGGCCAGCAGGCGCGCCGCCTCCTCCCAGGATCTCGTCTTACAAAAGAGCATAGAATATCATCAGCTCGTGCAGGCGCGCCTGCCCCGCGGCGCGCGCGGTGCCGCAGTCCACGGCTGGCGCCGGGGCGGGGAGGGGGGGGCGCTACGCCCTGCGCGCCGCCAGGACGGCTGGTAGGCGACGAGCGCCGGCCGAGTTGTTCCCTTCCGTTAGCGAAAGCGGATGATGCAATGGCCAGGGGCATACCATGAATAGTGCACAAACTTCAAATAACAAACACCGCTACATCTGTACACTCGCTAGAACTAACTAAGCGAATGAAATTTAGTAACAAACCTTGTTACTTAATTATTGCCAAATAATTTCTCATACATCATTAAGGATCAAAAAAATATTTTAAATATTTTTATTTAATGTTTTTTTATTATAAACGAAATATGCTCATTAATTTCATGCAAAACCGTTGATCATCACTATGTGTATGCATGCGGCAATTGAAAACTTTACACGTGCACTAAAAGTCCACAACTACCAATTAGAACAATTTTCATAATCGTTAATTATGTCTCTGTAACAAAGACGTACGAAGTTTTTGCCAGTCGTCATGAACATGAACCAAAAAATGAACATCACAGATTACATTACATCAAAAAACATATAATCAGTGAACGAATAAAAAATATTAAACAAATAATACTTAATTTCTTACACCAGGGTTGCCCCAACTGGCGCCCCCGCGAGCTGCATGCGGCTCCGGTCCATATATTGTAACCCGACATTACAAGGATATAGTCAAAATTAAAGTCACTTTCATTTCCACGTTGGGCGAGAATATTGGCACCTAGCGCACGCGATCTGCAGGGGCAACGCACCTTTGATTTAGAAAAAGCTGACGTCTAAGATGAAGACTCTTGTCTATGTGAATTTAGAAATCAAAATCATCCCAATATTTTCAACTGCTGTGTGATATTACGCGTGATTCGCAACCACCGCGTTTGCTTATACCGGTTCTCTCTCTCCACTTACCGACAAGCACATAGCAGATAAGCACGGTTTAAGATGAAGATTCAGCCGACCGCCAGCCATATGTACACCCTGTCAAGGGTACACAATTTCTTAGCAATCACGGCTAAATTGAGATCTGCATCAGAAATGAAAGATTGCCTAGAAAACACCACTCATGCAATTATTGCCTTCTCTTTATCCACTCGTTCGTCGAGAGCAGAAGAGAGATGAGGAGAGCAAGAGAGAGAGAAGCAAGAGAGAGACGAGAAAGAGAGAGAAAGAGAAGAAAGACAGAAAGAGAGAAAGAGAGAGAAAGAGAGAGAAAGAGAGAAAAGAGAGAGAGAGAAAGAAGAGAGAGAAAGAGAGAGAGAAAGAGAGAGAGAAGAGAGAGAAAGAGAGAGAGAAGAGAAAAGAGAGAGAAAAGAAAGAGAGAAAGAGAGAAGGGAGAAGAGAAGAGAGAGAGAAGAGAAAGAGAACAGAAGAGGACCCGATCGGTCTCCTTCAACAAAATCATTAACGAAGGCAGTAATTCAAAAGACGCGCGCAAAACCAAGCGGCGGTAAAAACGAAGGAAGAATGGGTCTTCCGCACGTCCCAAGCCGGGGAGAGGAGAGAAGTCCGAGAGAAGTAGCGAGGAGAAAGTAGTTGCGGATAGAGGGTGGGCCAGCGTGGACGGCAGGCGAGTTTATAAGAGACGGAGTAGTGGATGTTGGGATGTTGTATCAAAAACGGTAATAAGTCGAAATAAGTGTGACGAATAGGAATGCCAAGAGTGTAAGGTAATGAACACGATGGACAATTACGAACTAATTGTAGAATGAACAAACAAGGTAACGACAGTGCAGTATGTTGAAAGGAGTCAGTGCCGGTGATGAATAACTACCACGTGGCCCCATCAGAACAGTTTAAGTGTGTGAAGGAGACAGTGGCGGTGGATGATGGGACACCAATATCATTATTTGCATCTGTTTACAACTGGTAATTACGTCGCGAGGCGTGGGAGAGCAAGAGTGAACGACGTCGTCAGCATTGCGAGAGCAGCGTCGACGTCGGACATCGCGGCGGAAGCTTCCACCTGGGGCACCGCCGAGCAGTGTCGAGCGCCACCGGGTAATGCCGAGGTTCCCGGGACGACGGTTGAGAAATAACCCTGGAGCTGGCTCGTACCGACAAGTATTTATGTAGTATTATAATGGAAATGAAATCCAGATGGAGGTTTATCGTAGAGATCGGATCAATGAAGAGGTTTCACGTATTGGTGAGGGGAGTCGTGGAAAGGACTAACTTATGATAATTAAGTTGACATATTTGTAATGATATGGCCGGCTGTCCAGTAATTTCAAAACAGGTAGCATGCGATCGTAAAAGTAAAGAAAGAAAAATTAAAGGCAAACAGAATAGAGAGTGGTGATCACCCAAAAGATAATTATTCTATGTAATGTTAGTAATAAATGTTTCTCTTATTGTGTTTCTTTAAGGACGCGTTCCTTTTTAATGCATAACAAGTGCATGCAACCAATAGGATATCTCCCCCTAAAACAGATTCTCTGTCCCATCTTAATAAATTTCATCTATCTGATGAAATAATCAGTTCATCTATGTGCTGACAGACCATGTCAAAGAATGTTTTAGGGCGAGCACAGGTACTATATAATTGCATTACATTTTAACTAAGTTGCCAGGTCGAAGGCCTTTAAGCCACCTTTTAAGTCATTACAATACCCACATCCTACGCGTCCCAACTTTTTGGCATTCACCCCAAATAGCCTCTCCATCGCATAAAGTTCGCGGAAAAGACACCTTAAGGAATGGCTGAGGAAAAAACCCTCAAGGGGAAAAATCTCCCGTCAGAAGACGAGTACACTCTAATCTACGAAACGTTTTCTAAACTATTTAATTATTTCCTGGCGTAGATATGTCCTAAGTCTTTAGCCTCCTGAACATCTGAAATCAAACAGCATTCCAGAAGATCGCCCTCATTATTGCCTCTGCGTTTACTTACAAATGACCTAAAGAAGAGCTCATATATATCTTTCTTTACTAATTTACTTATCAATTTACTAAATGAATTACTGATTAACTTAATAATCGCTTACTTGTTTACTTATTTATTTCATATCCAGTATAGGCTCCGCTCTTGCTACTAACCACTGCTGTTTTTCCCTCGCCGATTACAGTTTCCTTAATAGGTCGAACCCTTGCTAGAAATGTTCCTAATTCTTTCATGAAGTTAGACATAATATCACTTAATACGTTCTGAGCAAATGTTATGTTTCTAAGTTGGAAGTAATAGTTACCCATTCCCATTCAATTTCCTCTCCATGTTTCTGTAGCGCAGCAATTTAATATGTGGATGTGGATCCAAGCTTCCCTATAACCGGAAAGCACACAGATGGCATTGCCTTTCGACTCTTCAATCTACGTTGCATCCACCCCTCAACCAAGCGTATCCCCTCTTGCGTCCCTGTGTGTGAATGTAACTTGTGCATCTCTGTACTGCACTCGTGTGAACTTGTATCTTTAGCGAACATTTTTCTGCCGTTTTAATTGAATGTTTCACATTTCACATATATTAGAATAACATTTCTCATTATTTGCTTTGGAAATAGAAGAAATGGATTCAAATAAAATAGAAAATGGATTCAAGCACTATGTATATCAAACTTTCTTCTAAATATTTCAGTTAGGTTAAAGAAAAATTGATGCCGTGCAGCTGTGTCTATTGCTGAACAACCATACCAATTATTTATTTTTAATAAATATCCGCACCTTATTTCGGATATGTGATAGAACACAAATTCTTAGATCGTACACATTATATCACGTTGAGTGGAATTCCAATATTGTAATAGTAGGAAGGAATAATTAATAAATTAATATTCATACATATTATAATAATTGAAGAAATCAGGCATAGCCGAAATTTGATGAAAAATTAATGTCATATGTGCGTTGAGAGCATTAATGTACTCTGTAAATAACATTATTACAAATAGGACTTCCGTAATATTGAACATTTTATAAACGAATAGTTCAGTTTAAATCACTCTGGGAAACGGTAAGCCATACATCCTCCCCCGGATAATCGTTCAATTGTAGGCCAGAAAAGTTTTTCTATTGGAACTAGACAACTTAAAGGAGGATGTTATTCTCACTTGCACTGCCATATAAGGCATCTCTTTGAACTACAACTCGACATGGGACGTGGGCAATGTCACAGACCATCAAGAGCTGCAAATAAAGTAATTTAATTTGTTGTTTCATTTGAAGTAGTTTATGCAATTGACGTCTTTGTATTTCTTTCTCTTGAAACACCTGTACAACGCCATTGTGGTCTCTATATATTACAGCCACCAATTGTCAGAGAAAGGTCGCATTGGTTGCAGAATATTTTCGTACTGAGAGAGAAGTCCGAAAATAGATTACTAATGATTAATTCACGATTAATGTATTTGAACACAGGTTGTTCAATAAATTATCCTTCGTTCCAAACCTAGCACATGCAGTAAGTAGATAAATTTATTTTGGAATACTATATAAATATATATGTAAATCCACACATACACATAAGACTGCACCTACTCATCAGCATCTTCAAACAACTAAGGATAAAAATTACCTCAGACAAACAGTACAATAATAATCAAAACTTATAATTATTTCACGTTATAACATATGAAATATTCATAGACGTACATTAATTAATAAATATCAGAGCAACGAAAGTAGAATGGCCAAAAATATATTAGAAGAGCAATAACGAAGACAGAGGAAAGAAACAAAGAGAGAGAAGTGCAAGAGACTTGCACTTCATTTCCATTTCGCTTCACCGCACTGCACGTAAATATTATCTGCTCAAATCCTTTTATCTGCAGACTATACACTATTTATAGTACTTTTCATATAATTTCACTTTCACTACAATTTTTCACCCCGTTAATTAATTTCCTTTAATTTTTCTAAAACCGCACAGGAAAGGACTCAAAATCTACCGCAGGCAAATTGTTCTAAAGTACTATTTTTCAGTTTACAAAGTTCTTTCTTCGTACTCTTGTTCTAATTTTATATTTGTAATCAAATATATCTAAATAATTTGGTTTATCTGGCCTTTCCCGGATTTCCGCCTTGTAGAGGCTACCAGTGTTAAACGTGCACAAAGCCGTGCAGGTAACTCCTTCAGAAATGTATATTTTGACTATGTGTTTTGTATTTTGTCTAATGTAGTTTTAAGTCCTATTCTGTATGTATCCTAACAGCTAGCTCCATCGTACAAGGATCGTACGGATCCAACGAATTCCATTACCGATCTAAAAAGCGACGCAATCACGATATATTTTGCTTTCAAATTTAATTAAAAAAAATATTTTTCGTAAAAAATGTAAAGAACTCCTAGCTTTACACGCCACACGGTTCGCGTGTTTCTCCTACCCTAATTTGATACCCAGCATTTGCAATTGTAACCACACATACCGTGCGGCTGCCCCGACTCATCTGATTATCTGGTTAAGGCGATCCTGCGTTACCTCGGCTGCTCAGTCCGTAGACTCTTTAAAGGGAGGCATGCGTGATAGGGCTTATTCTCGTTCAAATTCTGCATTAACGAACGTGGTATTTTCAAAGGTGGATTTAATGTTCCCTTTGCATGAGGTGAAGCCTCACGTTAAACTTATTCCTTAAAACAATCTTACACCTAACTTATCTTAAATTCGGTGGTACGGGCCAGAGTTCATCGTTGAAGGCAGGGCGGCATCCTTCCCGGCAGTCACGACCCCGGTTACAGCCCTTCGCCCTGGTGCTTGGCGCGGTCCAGCCTGTGGCGGCGAGGCCGGGCGACGGCTGCGGCGGCAGGTAGCGTGGTGACGTCCACGGGCGCCAGCAACGCTGTGCCGGGCATCGGCGGCCTAGGTTCGCAACTGCGGTCCCCACTCTTAGAATGAGTCTTATTCCCCCTCCCCCCTTCCACGCTTCCCGCCTTTGCACTCAAGTTGCCCCCGCGCGGCCCCCGAGGTCAGTCAAAGAGCAAAATGCTGTGCAGGTCTGCTCTATACTATGTACAGCCGTCGGAGAAGACTCGAATTTTTGACGTTATATTTAGTAATAAATCATTTATGAAGATGAGAAACAACAGAGCGTATCATACAGCCCTGATGGACCCAGGAAGGAACGTTTCCATTGACCGAAAATTCCGGACCAACTCGAACGTTTTTCTTTCTATCGGGAAGATATTTACTTATCCATTTAATTACCACCATTCAAATTTATCATAGACGAGTTTCAATATCGGTTAGTCATGTGGAACTTCATCAAATGCATTAGCGAAATCAGTAACTCTTACACTCATAGCTCTAAATCAATTTCTTCAGACAAGACAAAACAGGGAAATAATCTGACCTTCAGGTGAAAAAACATTTCTGAAGCCGTGCTGCACACGAAAAGGTCGTTCTGCCATATCCAAATTATTTCTAATAGGATTAAGTAATATTTCTAAAATTTTTTACAGACTACTGACGTAAGACTAACTCTTCTATAATTTTGCACTTCACTTTTTTGACCACTTTTGAACATTTGTCCATTTCGAGCAGATTTCCAATAATCCTGTATGCTCGCATTTGTGATCGATGTATTAAAAGTCTGATCAATACAGTATTATTGTCTGCCCTGCTATCTTTGTTATATCGGTTGGAATACCACCCGGGCCATTTACAGAATTTATTTTTCTTCAAATGTGCACGTATTTACTTTTCATTAATTTTGAATACGTGATCCACTTTGTTTGGGCTTTTAATAATTTGGTAGCTTTATTTGTTCTGTTCAGAACAGAAATAATTATTAATTACATTGGTTTTCTCTGAATCACCCATGATATGCTATGCTGTCGTGTAGGTGTGTCCTGCTGTTTACCTCGTCGGAGAGGTACAGAGTTAAAAAAAATGGCTAAGCGTGCTTGTTATCTTCTGAAATTTGCTTTAGATACTATTCTTACACATTTTTCTTTTTCTTTTCTACTTCTTTCATAACTTGATGGAATTTATACACGTGCCGCGCTGTGATGCCAATTACGCTTTCCTTATTTTCCATTTAATTTTGCATATTTTCCTCCTGGTTACTCCGGGTGTTATAATACTTCAGGTATGAATTCGTTTTATGTACTCAAAGAGAACAAAACTTTGCCACGTTTCCTCAATGATTTTTCAATTTTTACAAAATATCTTTCAGCCCCTCTCCAAACTTTCCGAAAAACGAAGATCATGTTCAGAAAATGTTGCAGTCTTTTTACGTCAGTTTTTCGATGTTGTCATACTTTGTTTCCGATTGTCTTATTTCCTGCCAACGTTAGTCTTTATTTCAAGAATTATGGTCTTGTGGTTACTTATTCTCTGAATAATATTGTAATAGTAACATCAGGTCTAATAAGAAAACATCCCAAACCAGTTTACTTCTCATTAATTGTGTTATTTAATCGCACACCTTGCAAATTAATATCGTTTAAATCTAAGTTCACGCTGATAACCATTACATTACTGATATTCTTTCCATTTCAGGTTCGCGATTATACATGATTAAGCGAAAATGTAAATCCCCCGCCTCTAGTTTGCTGTCCTTCGGAAATAGTTTGCAGTTATTACACAAATTCTGGTATCTGACTCTACTTTAGTTAGCACCTACTCAGTGCTAATCATTATGTAAGCGCCACAACACTCAATTAAGTTCCAAATATGAATTTCCTTACTAACAACATCTGCACACTTTATCTGAAACAGACGTCAGACCCCTTCACTCACCTCCATCCATTTTTCGGAAAATGAATGCCCCCCTTTCATTTTGCAACGTGCCCACCTCGTAAAGCTCTTCCTCTCGAATACTTTCTGTTCTCTGAGGACTCCGTACCCGTTGACGCCAGCGCTCCCCCCACCGCTGCCTCCGCTATTGCCGCCGCCGTTTCCTTCCCCATCGTCGCCACCGTCGTCTTCACCGCCGCCGACATCAAAGTTACCTCTATTGAGTAATGCTCTCCCTTCCTCTCCACAGTTTCTGGAGAGAAAGGCAATACTGCCAGACCTCCATGACTTCCAAAGATTCTTTCTGGGCCACTGAAAAACACAGCAACTAGTGAAGAGAGCACTGGCGACACCATGGCGGTTCAAATCCATGCCGCCACGACTCAGTCCAGTCTTCGTAACTCACCCGTTTGGTTGAACGAAAAGTAGCTCTAGCCTCTGTACTATCCACTCCATCTCGCGGAGACACGTCTGATTTTCCGAGACCATGCATACCGCCGATAGAGCACTCCAATGAGAACAATGAACTCTTCGTTTTGCTGTGTTGGAACGTCATAAATGTCAAGGTCAAATGACCGACATTTGTTAATGCTATTCGATCCCGCGAGATATATCTGAGAAACAGTGTCGTTTCGTGGTTTACCTCTTTCCCACCTGACGCACTCTAGGATTAGCAAATAACGAAGTCTCGTCACGATCGTCATTGTCACATCGTCGCCATCGTCGTTGCCGCGTGGCCGCCAGTCGCAGTCGTCCTGCTGCCGCCGTCGTTATCTCCACCGTCCCGCCGTCACGCCGTCAACGTCACCCCGCATCACGCGTCAACGTCACCGCCGTAACGTCACGCGTCAACGTCACCGTCATCGCCATCGCCGCCGCCGTTATCCATTTCCTCCGCCTTCGTTACATCGTTTCCGCCTCCATCGTTGCCACCCTAGTCGTTGAAATCGTTACTACGCCGAATGACTTCCGACGTGGAAGAACAGCATGAAGGAAAACTATATTTTCCCTAAGGATTTGCAAGAAATGAGATATTCAGAACCATTTGCATAAAACGAGTAAAATATTAGAATTTCTATAGTGAATTCAATGAACTGCACTGTTAAATGTAACGCATTGCCTAAGATAAGCGACAAAAGGGAGAATTCTATTAGAAAATAGTAAGTTACTTTAAAATGCGCCAAACAGATGATTCGTGCGAGACGAGTTTGTCGTCCAAGCGTAATAAGAGCGACAAAAGACGAGTGCACAAATCACCTCACGCACGTATTGTGAACGCTACTTTTTAACACATCTTATGTAAAAAACGTTTCACGCACAGTTCACAATATGTCGCGCACGCTTCGTAATGTTTCAAACACTATTCAGAAGTTGGAATGAAAAAAAAATGTTGTTTCGCCTACGAAAACAAGCACGAGAAACCATATTTCGCGCACGGTGTGTTAGAATACTATTTTGCTTCCAGCACACGCCCAGTAAAACGAGAGAGCGAAATAAGTAGGTACTGAAACGACAGAAGATGTCAAGGTTTGGTTCAGTCGCTAAACCCTACTGTTTTGTAAAACAAAACAAAACAAAACAACAACAAAAATACAAAACAAGTTAGTGCCACCAATACGTGGAAAGAGAAGAAGCTTGAGTTTTGGAAGAGGAGAAGCTGCTTGCAAAGAGCAACAGGGTGGAAGGAGGCGAAGCCGAACTTCGGAGTGCGGTCGGTAGGAGGAGAACAGTAAACCGAGGCGCGCCGGGGGGCTGTCGTGAGTGGGCGTGGCGGGCGGCTCGGTGTATGTTTACGCAGCGCACGTTTGTCACAATACGCCGGACGCGCGAAACAAAAAAGAAAGGGGACGGAAGAGTAATCTTACAGCGAGAGCAGGGATTTAAATATCGGAAAACTGCGCGCTCTGAATTACAAGAGGGCGCGGGAGAGCGCGAAGGGTTACGCAGGGTTGCGGAGCAAGAAGCGTGAGCGGGGCGCTGGATATATCTCGGTACGGAATCGACCGGCGAGGGCGAAGGCGAGGGGGACAGGGGCAGAGACGAAGGCGAAGCAGTAAGTGCGGGTAGAAGTTCGAAGGCCTGGACGGGGACGATCGGGCGAAGTGGAGGGTGCGGAAATGTTGGGGGTCGGGGCGAGGCGCGGACCACGGAAGGAGGGGTAGAGGCGCCGGAAAAACACTCAAGTGCTCTCGCTCCTCGTGTTGTTATTCCAGAAGATTCTTGCTGCACAAATAAACCTTCGTGAAAACAGAACGCTTCCGACTCCTTGTACGCACGTATCAGAAATTCATACTGTTCGCTTGCCGCTCGATAGCACCTCTCTCCACTACAGCTGAAGGTGCAACGGAAGGGGCACGGGAGGGAAGGGTGTGTTTGTTGTCAGAGGCAGGTAGAGAAATGTAGAAGGAGCGACATTTGGGAGTTTCTGGTAGAATCCGGCAGAAGGTGTAGCAACACACGTGGCACATGATGTAAACAAAACACTGAATGAGATTTGGCAGGGTAAATGATAACTACATAGCTTTGAAGGTGAGGTAATAATTTAAATTGGTTTGTAGAAAGAAAGTGTTGAAGCAAGTGATAAAAAGGAAGCTCGACAGTAAGTCCTACGTAATCAAATAGACCTTTGTGCGAGTACACATGGTTAAGATGTAAAATAAAATATAACGTCTTAAAGACGTCTAAACGTCTTTATTTTAACGAAATATACAACATATGCACCTTTTTTAACACGAATAGGCACCAATAAAAAAAGCGGCCAAATATGCACAAAGATGCACTAACAAGTTAGTCTTCATAGCATCCGATACTTACCAAATGTCAAGAAATTTCACTTTGCTATGCCCTGAAGCAACGAACAAAAATATGCAAAATAATATAAACATGTTCAATAATAATAATGTTAATAAATTATTAATGAAAATAATATACATGAAAATATTTTCCATGTCAGTGAACCATAAATGTGGATATATATAAAAAAATAGTGCAACAACAGCATGTACTTTCACGCATTATGTTGAAGTTTTGCTATTTTCAAAACTGTAGATATTTCAACATAAATATTAACATATTTCAGAATAAAACACGCACTATTTTTAAGCGTCCTTTGACCCATCCGGCGACAAAGTTTAATTAAAAAACAGGGAGACACTTTTTAGAAACGTTTGGAAATAGTGTTGAAGCTTCATGGAAAGCTACTCTCAAAATCAAAATATATGTTTCAAATTTGCAGAGTATTCCGTTAGTTTAAATCGATTCGAGATTATCAATGTTTTAGGATCGTCTGAATGGAGCCAGATATTTTTTTTTCATTTTTTCGTTTCCAGTATTGTAATACTATAGCAGCTTTCTGCGTCAGTTTTACAACACTTCGTATTTACTAAGTAAAGGCAGTAAGGCGAGACACTAAAAAGTGTAAGAGAAACGTAGCATCTTAAAAGATATGAATTGATGGTTACTATCTTTATGCTATCCCTGGAAATATTCTTTTTTATAACATGAAAATGAATTTATCAGGAAAACAACCTGAAGAAAATATGTTACAATAACAACCATTTGTCAACTAATGAAGAAAGTAACATTAAGTTTTGTTTTTAATTAAATTGGGAGCATAACCTCATCAGAAAAATGTTTCCCAAATAGTCAAGAACCAAACAATGAAAATGGAGAAAGGTACGTCAACATGCCTTTGTATTTCAGAGACCTTTAATGACTAATAAATTTTGTGATCGAGTTAACAAGATTCGTTGAGAACATTCTACATCTTTCAAGGGAAGAACAAGAAACGGCACGAGAGCAAGGGAGAAAAGCACGTTGAGGCGAAAGTTGGGGCGACGGCGCTCTTGCAGGCACAGGAGCTGCGGCGGCGTGGGATGGCGACAGCGAGCGAGCGAGAACGAGAGAGGGAGAGAGAGAGAGAGAGAGAGAGAGACAGACAGACAGACAGAGAGAGAGGGAGAGAGAGAGGGAGAGAGAGAGACGGCGTGGGGTGCGAAATGGGGGGGAGGGATGGAGAGAGGCGGCGACGCGACGAAGGGCGGAGGTGGAGTGGGCGCGGCTGTGTGCAGTTCCGCGCGCATCGTAAGTAACGAGAGAGCGGAACCTTCGTGCGACACTGCCAGCAAGCGGCGCGGCGGTGGCTCCTAAAGCGAAACACGAAGGAGAGGAGCGAGAAGAAGGACGCCTCCCGGCGATTTTGCATTTTTTTTCCAGACGCGCAGCTTCCAGAAGACGTGACCGAAAAAGAAGAGAATTTAAACCTGACTTAAAACGTGTTCTAAATACCGGTCTTCTAAGACAGATGGCATGTCGTAGTTACGAACAAGCTTGACTATTTGCTATCACAGAACGTGCTGCAAATTGAAAAAAAACATGCAAATGTTATTTAAATCACAGTTAAATAAAAAATTAGACGAGTATTTCGGTGATAAGTTCAAACCATACAGGGCCTCACGTTTTTGTTCAAAATTTCTTCATACTTGCCTTTAATATTTTCGGTATTGTCACCTTATTTCATATTATATATTGTAACTTATTATTTATGAAAATTATTTGAGGGTTCACCAAAGTGATTTGTTATTTCAAACACTTCAAATATAATGTAATCATGAAAATGAAATGGAAACTTCTATTTAGTTTAAGATTGCCTTGATATATATA
>BOPP01000002.1:1687740-1700825 GCA_017312745.1 Gryllus bimaculatus | reverse complement strand
TTACTCCATCTGTCAAGGCACGGTGATGTTCTTGTGAAGCTCTGAAGAACAAATGCATAAGAATAAATACTGGGCAAGAGCTGTCTGTTCTGGAGACCGGTCGATTGAGGAAGTTGCTTTTAAGAGCTGAGCAATCCATAATATGGTATACTGGGAAATGGAGAGAAAGCCTTCACTTTTTTTAAATGAAAAAGATACGAATTGAATAAACACAACGTAGTATTCCTGCATCAGGATATTCAAATGACGAACGTACATATTGCTTACCTTCAGTGCACTTAGTGGGTCTCAGAGCTTTGGCGGTGTTTCTTAATACTTTAACTATTTTCACTTTCACTTTACATGTGTGTTTCTTAATGATACCCTCTGTTGTTATGCTTTTCTTATGGAAGTGAGCTTCCGAGGTCCGGTAGTCTTTTATCTTAAAGGATCTTTCACAAATTTGTGCTGTTTATACCAATAATCGACAATTTGGTATTTACTTGTTATGCATAAAAGACAAATCATGACCACATGTATATGCATTAAAATGTTCTGGTGGTATGATTCAAGAACGGATTGCACTAAATCGCAAAATAAGCTGCTGGAAAAGAATCAATGGACCTAGGAGAAATAGATACAGCCATTATTCTGTGGGCACAACTGGTAAGTCTTTTATGTTTGTACCAGTGGCTGTACTTCTAACATTGCTTGGAACATTGCAATCTAACAAGCAGGAAATTCCATCTGAACTGCGATATTATTTCGGTTTTAAATTATGTTCTAATAATTTTGGACATCATGGGAAATTTAGAATTGTAGCATCCAAATCCAAAATAGAACAAAATTATTTACCTTCTTAGCACAATGCACAGAGCCAAGAAAAAAACACGGACAAAATAGAAACCATCAATAATTCTCACCAAGTACCAAAAAATGGGATTGACATCGTGGAAAATATCGTCAATGATTACACATTACGAAGGCAAACTTGTCTATGGCCAATGAGGACATTTTCTAACACTATTGACGTCGCTGTTTTCCATAATATTTACAAAAAATAATACAAGACTATCCGCATGTCAATGGGACAAGCCACTAGCAGACAAATTACCTCGTGCTAATATGAAAATAAGAAAAAGAAAACATTATTGTCCATAAAATAACTCTAAATACTCTTCAAGTCTTCAATATACATCGGAACACAAGTTCGGAAATCCCAGAGAGATCATCTCTAAAGGAAATAGGTAAGACGAATATTTACAAATGTACAAAAAATAGTTAAATTATACTAAAATCTTTCTATTGACGTTACTACGTTCTTTCTAGGTGCCTGCGAAAAAGACAAAATCACTTTGCTTGAAGCGCCAAAACGTTTGCCAAGAACATTAAAAAACATGATTATGTGCTATAATTGCAAATGAATATGTAAAATTCCTTATAATGTGTTAACATTTTAAAATACAACTTTATTTAACAATAAAAAACACGTACCATTCATTACGTCTTCATTCTGGTCCCAAAGCAGTGTTTTATGCAGATCGGACCCACTAAGCGGAAAGTCGCACAATCCGAGCTCCGTGCACCGAACGGTAGACACCATCGTTTGACACACTTCCGAGAATAACTTTAAATGACGCGTTCTGGGCATTAGTTTACCCATTTCCCCACTTCATTAAACGACGCACTATTGCATTCTTTATATAGACACTGAATGCGGGTGGATCCGTTAGCGAGGGAGCGTGGATTGGGGTGAGAAGGGAGTTTGGGAAGCGTGGGAGGGGGAAAGGGGGAAGGGGGAAAGGGGGAGGGGGGAAGGGGAAGGGGGGAAGGGGGAAAGGGGTTGTAGAGGCAGCTGTTCAGTGGCAGAAACAGCGCGTCGCTGCCTGCATTACCCGCGCGATAGCTACTGCCTCCGGCGTCAAGCCCTCGTGCTCGAACCTGGCAGCGGAGAGGCGAAAGATATCACCCCCTGGATATCACTCTTTCATCTGGGTTGGAGATAATAAAAACGGTTTTTCGTATACCAACAATCTCTTCTTCGCTTCGAAAAAAAGTACAGGAACCTGCAGGAGTGCCTGAAACTAATCCAATAATATAATTACGTCATCAAACAACTCGCCGGAGTACGGCAGTTGTTTTACTCGTAACAGAAGACATAGAATTACAAATAGACATCAAAGAAACTACGGAACAAACTTCAACTAATCATTACTCAGAAACACTTATTAATACATGAAAAATGGAAATGTGAAGTTCGAAACATTCGGTAAATGAAAATACAGAACCTCAGAATACTGTTGTTTCATTTGAAGTGTGAGGTTTTGAAAGTTCGGCCTTGTTGTTCGGCGGCCTCACCCCAGATACAATTGTTCCGGCGATTCTAACCTTTCATTTGCTACTGACTCGTTCAATGAATTATATAGAGACACTAGTTGAATGCTATTCGTATTTTTGCTCTTCATTCAAGTTACAAATTTATCATATCTTTTTTCAATCATTTTAACTGAATTTCCTAGGGGGTGTAGGAAATCTCTGCTTTAAGCAACTTCTTTAATTTATTGCCTCTGATAAATCCATTTCACAACGATTATATAAACACCTCGGCCAACCTCGCCCCTTTAAACAGTCGGTATTGTTTACGCAACATTATGTACGAAACATAAGATTTAATTCTAAGTTCAGAAACAATTTTTAACCTGGTAATAATTTTATTAATGAATGCTATAGCAAATATGCATAACGCATATTCGTTTCTGTTAACTTTTTTCACAATAAGAAGCAGCATTTTAAACTAAACGCATAATAACTGTTAATAAACTTAACATGAAATCTTTTTTTTACATCATTTACGGCTCCTTCTAAGTTCTTTAAATACGATTCCGATCTCGAGTGAACAACGGGTTCGAAATCCTCGCGGCGGGTTGTAACGCAAATGTTCTCTTGAGTTATAACCCTTAAAGTTATTTATTTTTACAAATGGGTAAAAGGGCCTTGTGTACGAGTTAGTTACTTTTATTCACTGGGCGTATTTAGCATTGGTCTGCATGGCATTGACAAGTAGAATACATATGAATATTGATTGCTGGATAGCCTTTCGCGTGGTATACACACTGGTGCTGAGTCCCTCATTCAAAGAACGGAAAAAAAAAAAAACAAATGAACCGAAAAAAAAGGCGGGCCCAAAATGGGGGGGAACGTTTTAAAGAAATTCCCAAAAGTATTAGAATCGAAAAAGGGTAAGGGTGAGGAAACGAATGAAAGATGAAAAAAAAGAACAAAAAAATGAAAGAAAGAGGGGAGGTGAAGTAAGAGGAGTTTTATGATCGTTCCTTTCTTTTTGACATAAAAAGTCAGATTGGATTAGAAAATATCAAGTTTGTCAAAAATCGGGCTGAAACGATTAGCCACTTAGCGTTGACCACAAGATCGGGTCGGACAGAAAGACAGATGGACGTTTTGCCGTCAACTCGACTCTTTATATCAAGAACCAACAAAACATGGATTCTGGCTATACTACGAGTTAGAGGATTTTCCCTCTAAATTTAGCAATAGGTGTTATACACTTTTTCATCTAACAAACGCGGCAAAGTTTTTTGGGTGTAATTTTGGCGTTTTCCTGGCGCGATTACGTATACTTTCTCTCTTAAACGAAGAATTTCGCAACGCGAGAAAGTAAAAAGCAAAATATTTCTGAAATATATATATATATATATTATATATATATATATATTATATATATATTATATATATTATATATTTAATATAATTAATATATATATTATATTATATATAATATCTATATATATATATTTATATAATATATTATTATATATATATGATTATTATATATATATAATATATGAATTATTAGATGATATTTATATACCTGAGTTAATTATATATATATATATATAGTCCGGACTATTAGCTTCCAATTATATATACCCTCTCTCAGTTCTATTTATTATTAATAATTTGATAATCAGAAATTGGAGCTGTTGTCATGTATTTAGAAAATTAAAATGATCACACAATTATTAATTAAAAAATAAGAGTACTGGAGTTGTTCTCAAGCGCAGTAACGCCGCCGCCGCCGTCCTGTCAGCACACGCCAACCGGTCATAATCGGGTGTGGGGGGTGTGCACTTAGGCTGAGTAGCCGAGCTGATACAGATTTAGTGGTGCGCGGAGAGGCTCGAGTGAATTAAGCATTATCGGACGGGCTCAGGGGGGGTGTTTATACTTAATAGGCGTAGTAAAATACGTCTCATTATTTTGATGAAAGTTGTTGGGTGGGCGTAGGGACAAGAGAGTGGTGGCGGTAAGACTGGTGAGAGGGGTACGAGTTAAGTCCAGATTAGCTTTGCACCTATAGCAAGTAGCAGCTCTGCTAAGGGGCTTTTGCGATACTATCATTTTAAAACAGAGCTTAATTAGATTTTGTGGATTTGTTCGCTAAAAGCGACGACAGTACTACACGGTATTCTCATTCACTAGGTGTTATCGGCATATTCTTAGCACTTATTTATGGCCAGTCAGATGTATAATATTGATGATATATATTTTTTTGTTATATTTGTATTAGCATTAATTTAATGATAAGTAAAAATGATACTCTGATTAAATATATAGAGACTGTTAATTGGGTTATTACATCATAAATTGCCACTAATATAGCTAAAAGGGGTAATTGACGGAAAAAAGAAAGGTTGTATATTTCTTTTCAATAATCATAAACGGATAAGTGGCAGATGAAAATATTAATATTGGCATGGACTTCTTTTTATGACTATATCGTGTCGTCTTGTTTGAGCGCAGATCTCACGTAGAAAAGATGGATATTGTTTTTTTATCTGTATATTTTCGACTGACATAGCCTGTGCTAGTTATAAAAAACATCATAATTTTATAGCTCACCATAAACCTATACTATAGTTGTCAACGTCGTTCACTCGATACTAAATGATAAAAATTTGTATATTAAAACCTATGTACTAAATAGTCATTTCATATTGGGTACCAAACACAATCCTTACATATCATACATGTAATGTATTATTGGTCCTAGATCTCATATATTTGAGTATCTTGTTGGTATGTAATCTGATACTCAAACATAGATATATAAGTATCGATTGACGGATAGAATGTCAATTATGCGGTCGTATTGTCTGATTCCGGAGACCGCCTCTATACAGGCTCAGCGCCTGATGTTGGTCTGACCAGCATCGTGCTCAAAAGCACTGATTTCACAGAAGTGTGGGACAAACTCTCGAATATTGCTAATGTCAATAATTAATTCTTGACATGCTCTTATATCATCATGAATATGAAATAGCGAGAAGGAAGATACATAACAAGCTCTTACTTCACTGCGCCTCTCTCTCTTGTGCTGTATTTGGATATTTTGCATGTACTCTATCATTATCATTGCTCACTTTGGCGTAGATCTTGCAATCCTCCTGCCACTAACGGTTTGCAAGATTCAGAACGCAACTGTATAATACTATAGTTGCGATGAATATATCTTCTCCAATCTCTGATCATCCCAAGATTGCGCTCTACGCTATGAACACTATTTCGGGGTTAGTTAAGGTCAGTAGGGCCACCAGAGCAGGCGAGTCAAACCAGTGGTATGTTTATATTTAGCACTTACTGATAGACATTTAGTTTTCTAATAGGAGTCTTAGCTGCATGACTCACTGACTTATATTTTACTTATAGTCACTGGTAACACTGCCTCACTGTCACGATCAATTGCTAGTACATGGTCTTCTCCGTTGCTCCACGGATGGAGAGGTAGAGACATGAAACATCCGTGCGGAACGCACAGAGTTATTGGCGCTATGCTCAATAACTCTTCCCTAATGTGTCTAAAATCAATGTATACTTGTTTAAAGAGAAGGTTGTGGAACTCACAGGAACTATTGCTGTCTATCTACTCTTCGCATAACAGGCGAGATGTTTACGAAGACACCACAGGTTAGTTCTAATCGCGCTCACGTGAGTAGCTATGAATATATCTCAGAATTAGGAAGGAGTCCATATAAACTCGTCTAATATTAGTAGGTATAGATTCTCATAGGATATGTTTGACTCTGTGCAACTAAAAGTTTGGATTTGAAGATGACACTTATATTATGACCGTAGGTAGTATATGTTTTTTAAAATGCCATGCTCTCTCTCCGTGAAAAAGTACAGACGATTGCGGTATAGCTCTTTTTTGTATGGCCTCGTGTATTTAATCTCATTAATTTACCGCTCCGGTTAAAATGTCTTAGGGTTTCTGAACCTCGAAATTCTTATGAAATACATTCAAAGTATTTCGGGTTTAATTATATCAGGTTCGAATACTAACGCTTGGGTGAACTTGTTATAAGAAGGGAGTGAGTGAGAGACTGACTGTGAGTTTTAGAGGTACGGAGTGTGTTATATATTGATCTGTATTTTAGTAGAGAACAGCGGCAATATTATATTACATAAATATGTGAGAAGTCGAGGTAAGAAGTTACTTGCCTCATAACACTTTTAAGTCATAGAATTAGATATCTTTGACAGAACTTAAGCATATATAGACAATCTAAAAAGGTTATTTCGTTATGTAATGAACAATTAGATATCGTAATATAAGTATACTGAACTCAAACATTTCTTGTGATAGTGACTATGTATTTATTTCGGTTGTACGAATTGAATACAAATTACACGAATAGCATTGCACACTAACGCTATGCTGCTCCAGAATTAGCTAGACATTCTCGATCGTATGTCAGTAGCAAATAAGGTTAAGATCGGGCAAGAAATAGAGATTAGAAGTGACTGAGCGGAGTTGAATGGCGCCGACGCTACCAGGCCCTTCAGCCCTGTAAAATCACTAATCAGAAACATACAATACTGCCATCGAACAGAATTCTTATACACTTGGGTGCGTTTGAGCCTCGCTATTATTACTTTTCTCTTAGACACACAAGACTATCGTGTGTTTAAATTGAAGATACGGTTTTCGTGTATATACTATATATAATTGTAATCACTATTCTATATTTCCTTGCATGGAGAGTATTTTACTGTCCGTGCAATGCTTGGTATCGGCTTGTTAATTTTAATTTTCATGCTTATGTTTATTCTTTCTATAGGATTGCTTTTGCTGTGGTATCTATTATTTGATCAATTCAGTGTCTCTATTTGAATACGACGCTAAAGTTTGCGATCTCGTGTCACTGAGCTGACAACGCATGTTGTATTGAGATGACGTATATTTATTCTCTTGGATCAGATATCTCATGACTCTCTGTCATATAAGTAACTGTTCTCATATATCATGAATATTGCGTTGAGATATCAAGTATTGAGGTGAGATCGTTTAGAATTTTAGAAAAATCGTTTTTTGTTATTTATATATTTTAAGATCTAGTATGACAAGACGCTGGATAAATCTCATCCAAGTATTAGAGGTACTTAGATAAATTTTTATTGCATTTTCTGCCTCTGCTCCGTCTGTTTCAAGATACGACCCCCTAGCTAGAGTAGTAAGGTGATCATTGAAGGCACTGCACGCCCTGAGAGGCACGAGTCTATAGAGAATTCCTTACTGTCATTATGTTGACTTGTGTGTGAAATACATGTTAAGTACATTGACGTCTCTCGACAGTCATGTATTATTTGTTAACTACATTTGTCACATGATATGCTGCCGTCTTTATACAATACACGCGAGATGAACTTTTAAATTTAATTTATGTCTTATATTGCATTTTAGATATCTCTATTGTGTATTGGCATGCTTAATATGTAAATATATTATTTATACTGATTGTCATGCATGGGCTATTGTTATATTTGTGAATGATTTATTATTATTTTTGTTTTGTATGCAGCAGTGATATTTAGTATAAATGCGTATCACAAATTTATGAATTGACGCATGAATTTTGTTTCTTTGTTCAACATAACAGGATTTTTTCATGCACATTGTATTTTTTTGTATATGTACAATTTTCAATAAATATTATTTATGTAAAATTTCTTTTTTAATTTTTTAGCTTCTATCATTACAATGTTACTTCACTTCCTCACTATTACTGTGCTCTTAGATTACTGCTTCTACCATTACCTTGGCATTCAGTTTTATGGTCAAATAGTAGCATTCCTTATTGAAGTACAAGTAACGCATGTCGGCCAATATTGATCATTTGATTACTAAATATGTAATTGTTCAAATAGCGCCGTTCAGTCCGTCCTCCCTTTCAAATGGTTTCTGCCTTCGACAGCTATTGGGGCTGGCGGGGTCAAATATGGCTGCCCTCTTTCTCATTCGTTGTTTTTCTGTTGGGGTGGGAGATTCGAATTTTCCTCCACCGAAAAATAAGGGCTTTCAGTTTAAGCATTGAACTGCCGTCTCTGATATATACTCTCTGGACGGGGCAGTTGCTGGCGGCCAACGAGGAATTTTATTGTCGTTGTTAAGTGCAATTCGGACTGCGTGTAGGCCGTTGGAGTGTGAACAGGTTTTGCTAAGGATTTCAAATCAGATGATTGTGAAGTGGAGATTACGGCAACCTAGAACTGATAAAAACCAATAAGACAGGAAATCGTATGGCCGGTGGGCCTCGTGTCCATAATCCCGCCCTGGTATAATATAACAGTGGCAGTACTGTAACGGACATCCGCGCAAAGTTGAGAAAGACGCTGAAAAGAACTAGAACAGCCGACGAATATCATGCACAGCGTCGTGCGTTCCAATACGTGAGAACATTGTCACACCGGCTGGGGTGGACCCTGGCGAATTCATCGGCCGTTTACGTTGGGCCAGAGAGTTTGGTCGCCGAGGGAGGGCGCAAATCCCGCCGGACTCGTGGGAACCGAAGATTGCCGAAGACACCGCCGCCAGTTGGCACGACGGCCCGGTCGCCTTCCCAGAGAAGCAGGTGGTTTTTTAAACATCAAAGTAGCCGTTGACCCGTGCACTTGTTTCAAAGGCTTGCGCATTGCGTGTGTAAATAGCTGGAATGGTACTTGTAAAGTAGTGTTCTCTGATCAAGTATAAATAATTCTAGATGTGCAAAGGGAATTTATAACGATATCTTTCCTAAGGCTGGCGGCAAATATCTCCTGGAGACCCATTCACGAAAATGGTACATGTCCTTGCATAATTTCATTTGGTCGTGAAAGTACCGCTTGCCCAGTACGGTCACAATATATACACCTTATTTTTTTTCAAGGCTCATACAGGATGCACAAAATTTCTAAATACAGACTGATTAGACGTGAGCATTTTTTAAAATTCCCATTTCAATATTTTTTTCTGAAATTATCAATTATTTTTCAGGCAGCAAGCAGAATTGTTACAAAACAATAGTTTTCGCGACAAGCCTCGGCCAGCGCAGGCCTGCCCTCGAAGAAGACTCAGACACTCCCACTCTTCCAATTAGCTACTGCGGCTTATCCCACTTATGTTGATCTGCATGAACTACCTCTTCCTATACCATATGCCTCCACTAACGTCCTCCTCTGTCCTCTCGGTTTCTCATTTCCTTAGTCATCTCATTCGAGCCGACTCACTCACATTAAAGATACAAACATGTGAAAATCTAAATGTCTTGTTTCATTGAGGCCGCCATATACACCACGCTCACACAGACATCGACTAAGCGGGGAGTAAGCAGCACATTGATATCCTATCGGTTAGATTAATTGCTTGGATAATTGCGCTAAATAAAAATAACTAGAATAACGATATTAGGTGTAGAAGATGGGGGCATGAAGCTGTGTCTAAATACGTCAATCACGTCGGTATGTTTAGCGTCATTTTAAGTATAAATTCGCTATTTTGCACAACAAACTTAGTCTAGCACACTCCTCTATTTCAAATGTGTAGTTTTGAGTGTGTTTTTACTTTCTCGTTACTACTTACGTAATAATGCGATTTTTTACAACAAACTGTGAGAGCGCTGATAAGGAGAAAGTAGATTATTCTTGTCCCTATTTGTGCAGTAAAATAACTTCCTGTAACACGGTAAGTACTCAACACAGCTGGCAAGCTAAATCAATAGAAAGAATTTTCACCAACATTTATAATTCTCAAATCGATTTGGGGTGGATGTTACAGCTTCCTTGAATTGGAAACGGATATTTTGGATTATGAGGATACTTTGACAAAACATCCTCAACAATTTCAAATTATTTTTAAAAAATGCTCGAAATTTGTTGTTAATTTTTTCTTGGTAGATACAACTCGCGCGCCAAATAACAGACAAATCATTTTTGATGTAAACTTTTAGTTTTTTTCAAAAGTACAAAAAATGTTAATGATCAAATTGTATCATCATAGTTATACAGTCGGTACAGATTACGCGGGAAAGTATGCTGCAGTTGTACACAACTGGTTTATTTTGCACTGCGAAATTAGGCATTTTTAAAGAACGGAGCGTGAAACGAATAAACACGACACGGCAATTATGCAGTTTTCTAATACATGTTGACTATAATCAGAGCGTAGTCAGGGAACGTATTGTCCCTCCTCGAAATTGGGTAAGAACTATAAATTATGAAAGATAAATATTTTTTTTTTTAAATTTATTTCTTCTCGTTCGACAACAAGGTCTTCGAGGGGTTTTCGGTTTTAGCAACTGAATTTTGGAATTTGGGCATTCCTGACAATTGAAGATTAGATACTCTGACTCGTTAATTCGTTGGTTGCTTGTAGAAGCAGCTGGATTTATTTTTGATTTTTTTTTGGCGAGGGGGGTAGGTTGTTAGGATTGCCCCTATCGTGCAATAGGAAGGGAACGTGAAAGATTCTATTTAGAATACGGGCATGATTTATTATTGGTTTAGGGAGGTTTAAGCATGTTCTTTGGAAATCTTGGATTGATTCGGCTTGGATGTTTGCTGGTTCTGACCTAGGTGAAATTTCAGGCGGATGAGATGAAGATAAGGGAGAATGAATTATTTGCTACTTTTTTAATGTGTTCGAGCACTGTTTCCATTTCGGAGTTTCTCTGTGATTTGTTGGTTAGGTATACAACATGGGCTTTAATTGATTTTTTCTGAGGACTTTATTTTGGACAATTTAATTTTTGTATGGTGGTGGAAGTCCAGCGTTCCCACACTGGGGCAAGCATAAGTTTTAGTGTGGGTAGGATAATAGATTTATATAATAGAATCTGGCATTTGGTATTGAGTTTGTTGAATGTTGATTTATAAGAGGGTATAGTTTAATATTTTAGCATTGGATTTGTTGATAGCTGCGTGAAATACTGCGTTTCCCAGGAAAGTTTCTTGTCTAACAATACCCAAGATACTTTATTGGTTTCAGTTTTCCAGGTATTCGGTGTCATCTATTTTCATATTTGGGAGGGTTTTGAAGTCTCCTAAGAGTAAATATCTTTAGTCTGACATTTTTTGAAGAATTGATTGCGATTCTCCATTTTTTTGTCATTGTATTAGATGTTAATATTATTCTGACTCTATTATATGCTAGGTTTATATCTGAGCTTGCCTGAAAACAGTGCAGTATGTCAGCGAAAAGAGCAGTTTCCACGTTGGAATACTTGTATGTCACTCACGAAGATATTAAATAAAATTAGGTGAGAGAACTGAAGCCCTGAGGAACTCGGCTGTGATATTACGAAGAGTAGAAAGGAGTGCATTAATTTTGACCTTAAATTTTCTATCAGTGGATAAAGCCTTTAATAAATTCTGAATATACTCCAGGGACTCCAAGTTGTCTTAATTTAAATAACAGACCGGGGGTATGCCAGACTCTGTCGTACGCTTGTGCAATATCCAGAAATGCAGCCAAAGATGTTTTTTTCTCTTGGAAGCTCTGTGCAATGTACTCAGTAAAGCCTTAGCAGCTGTGAGTGCAGGAGTATTTGCTCTGAAAACCAAATTGAATATCTGGTATTGCATCCGTGTTCTCAGCATACTTGTTTAGTCTCTTCAGTAGAGCTTTAAAATCTTGGGAAATGAAGGGAAGGAGACCTTATTGTCTGTAATTTTCAGGACGTCGAGATCTTTTCCTGGCTTGCGAAGGGAAGAACAACTGCAGTCTCCAGGCAGTAAGGGAATATATTAAAACGTAAGATGGTACATTAAATATTCGCAGTTAGTCTGCTACCGAGTTTTTATTGAGATTTTTGATGCATCTTTTATGATTCCATCAATACGCGGTGAATTTTCGTTGTTTTAAATGTTAATGGTATTGGCCGTTTCAGACGGTGAAATAACTTTATTTTTGGTTCGGCTGTAATTAGTGGTTGTTTCATATAATTTTCAATATTTCATTGTATGTTGTAATTATTGTTGAGGGTGTGGTCTAAATCCATTTTGTAAATGATCTGCAATTGCTTTTGGCCTTATCAACATGCTGAATGCAGTAAGCTTATTGTTCACTTTTAATTCGGATATTTCGTTTTTATCTCTAGTGAATTCTTTTTGTAGTTTGTCCAGCCGATGTGCTGAGTTTGTATCAATTTGGTTTATAAACTGCCGAAAAGAAGTGGTAGCGGTGAATTATCCAATTTATTTTTACTACTCTTGATAATTTATTTTTATGTTTTGCTTTATATCTGGTCTCGAGTTGTTGCAAAAAATCTTCTTAAATTTATGTTTCGATTTTAATTAATTATAATTTTTCCATGGAATAGGGGAAGAAAATAGTTTTATTTTTTGTATGTAATAATGGGGTAATATCTTTGTTGTTACTGAGTGGGTCCCTAAGAGATTTAAAAAATAGCCGCTTTAACTTTTCTAGTTCGGAGTCGATATTTGCAATCGACTAATAGATAGTGGGTATTTATAGTTATTTTCCATTAGGGTAAGCGAACTTAGTCAATGATATGTTTTCCTAAAGGGTTATTTCTGGTGTAATTTCTTTTAAAATTTTCTTGGTAAGATATTAGGATCGGATTATGATCTGAATCTAATTCAGCTACTACTTTTGATGCAGTGGGAAATTAAATATTTTTGGTTATGACTATCGAGAACGTCAGAGATAATATTAACATTGTAGGGAAAATGTGTAGGAATCTGGTTGGGGCATGAATATTAAGACTATTATTATTTAAAATTCGCAGTACTTTCGGCTTGTATAGTTATTG
>BOPP01000002.1:1649184-1676555 GCA_017312745.1 Gryllus bimaculatus | reverse complement strand
GAGAGAGTATAATTTACGTTGAACATATGTGTGTACCCGGAATCGCAAGCATGAGAAAAATGGCAGCTACTAATATTCCCGGAAGAATAGTATAAGAAAACAAAGCAGTGGGGAAAAGCCAAATATATTTTTATGTTTAAAAGCAAAAAATATATTTAACAAGCTTCGAAATATGGGAAATGTGATGTAGAGAACAATTTGTTTTTCTCTTGTTCATGTTTTCAACTGTGTTCAAATTTAACTTGGTTTTAAAACTGTAATATTAGTGTTAAATCATTATATAGGAAATAATATGATTACTTTATGTTCCCTGTAATAATCAGGAGCAACAAGTCTTCTAAATAACTAAGAGAAGTTGATGCGACCAGTATTCATTTTTGATCTGAATTGATAATTCAATGAATAAAAATTTACACTTACATGACAATACATAATACAAAATTTTCATACTTGGGGCAACTACACAGACAAATTCCAAATTGCGCAGGGAATGAATTTTTAATGCATTTATCACACGAAAAAAGTTCGTGAAGATTCACAGAATCGTTGACTTTGATAAGTAGGGTACGATTTTCATTATCGATAACCGTGAGCTACTATACAAGTAGTATGTGTATGCTACTGGATCACTACGAGAGAACTAGCTTCCACGCGGCGGGACGCGCGCAGACACTCGTAACAAGGGGGACGGTAGCACGCTTCGTCGCGTAAGCTTGATCGGCAGCGCGTTTAAATGAACAAGAACTCCACACTGCGACACCAGGCAATTATAAATAATTATGTGTAGAAGCAAATTGCACTGTGCAACAAGCGAAGCAGAATTGAGCCTCCAGCGCGTTAGGCTAATGGGCGATGCCATTGGGTGACAAATGTGTCGCAAGTCGAAACAAGTTCATTAATTACTGCGACCACGTGCGCCCAGCCCTAGAAACACGCGGGCTCCTGCAGCGTTGTTTGGAGGTAAAGCAGAACTAAGACTTCCTCGCATTGTCACAGGCACAGTAATTTCAAGTTTGAAGCATGTGATTACTTCATCCATTCGTTCCGTTCCGGAAAGTGAAGAATTAAAGTTCAACGATGAATACTAATGATAGCTGCAAAACGCTACTTTGGGAAACGACGGTACATTTGACGACCGTGAGCATCATAGTTTCTGTGTACTCGCGAATATATTACGGTTTCGTGCGAATATGGACATATGTTATTCAACGAAACAGCAACGTGTTTGTAAATGCAGCTTCACAATTCTTTCAAATAATTGAAGGATCTTTTTTTTAGCATGTATTGGAACATGTAAATTGTTAACACGATATTTTAAATTTTGCTGTACAAACAACGGAAGAAAATAACATAAATGTTAATAATATAAGTTAATAATAGAACCTAACAATTCTGACTCAAAGTACGTAAAACAGGTAAGGAAAACTTTCTCGGTTACTCTTAAAAAAAAATTTATTTATATTCCGAGGATGCCGACAAATGGCTGCACAGGTTCGGAAAAACAGTGGCCACTTGCTTTAAATGTACTTCGCTATATTCAATCTAACATCTGAACCTCAGTTAAAATACGCTCGACATTGATGTATGATTCCACATTGATCGTACATTTTTCAAGCTGCGCTGAGAATGCATCGCACGAATACATGAGTATTCTTGCTACGGAGGTAGAGAGAAAGTTATGTAATGTAACGGGAAACAACGGGGAATTTTTCGGGAGAAAACTCTTATTACAGGGCCGTAGTAACGAAAATTGTAAAATGTAGTGGTAATTTTAGGGGGTGGGATCCTTTTAACATTTGGTGTAGACGAATTCAAGTTTTTGTGCAGTTTTGATACCGAAAAATAGAATACGGCAAAACGTTTGTCTGTTCGTCCGCCTGTCCGTCTGAACAACGCTAACGGCTAAACAGCGTTCAGCCATTTCCAAATGGACATTTCTCTCAATCGATCTGGATATGTCGTGGCCCCGTGATTGGAAACGGATTATATTAATTTAGGGGGTAATATACATAAAGCCCCTGGGGGCATTTTTCCAATTTTTTTTAAAAAAAAGGGTTAATCGGTTTTTCATTACAATTTGTTGTTGGATAGTTTAAACGAAGTTTTAAAGAATAGTGCAAGTTTCATCTTCGTTGAAAAACCTGAATTAGAAAATCGAAAAGGGGTAAAAAAAATGGAGTCTTCCTACAACTAAAAAAATTGAGATAGACGATTTCTCTTCGTGAAAAATGTTTCCTTAAGATATTTTTGAAAGCAAGGTCATGCTAATTCTCGAAAAATTTGAGAATTTCGGGTAATTATGCTGAAAATACGGACGAGAAAGTACATCTGTTTTTGAAACCAACCATCTTTTACGCAATCTAGAAAAAAAATTTTAAATTTAATTTTTCGGGATTTGCAGAGCCCGAGAAAGGTTATATGATTATCTCACACCTTTCGAACGCTTATACATCATCAGATAGGTAAGCTCAATGCGGCGGGAATCCCTGTGAAACTTCGTAATTTACAAGTCTACTCTTCCTTGATCCGTAATGACGTTTTGCTGTTTCTGGGTTGGCAATTTCTCGAAAATGCGAACCGAGCAGTAACTGCTAGTTTGTTTATTTTTTTTTGATATAGCGCCAAATAATTTTTTGCTGACATCTGCAATTTGTAGCACTCAGGATTAACAGCGGACACATTAGGGCAAAATATTTTTAAAAATTAATGTCACCTTTAGTGGGACTATTTAATTGAATTAATATTTTTTTAAATTTTGGGTACAAGAAATTTTTTTCATAATTTTTCAATTATTTATTCATTCAAATGTTAACGGAAAAAGCAACTAAACATGAATTTTTAAGCTTCGGGAAAAAAATAAGAAGAATTGTTGCAGTCAATTGGTTAATGAGAATAACGTTTTCTTCTGCCTTTTCGGCAGCAAATTAGAACTTTGACATTTGTAAATACCCTTTGGATATGACAGATCTATTCGAATACCAAAAAAAAAAACAACACAAAAAAAAATTTTCTAAAGATACAAAATAATAAAAGATATATTATCAGGCTCAAAATGAGGCCTCAAAAGGTATGTGTTCTAACGTTTTACCTCTTTTCGCTGAAATATTCACCGATCATTTTGAAGAAAACGTATTAAGTAGCTTGAACCCTCTCCTCAAAAACTTATTTATTTTTACAATGATGTCGATAAAATTATGTCTTTGGTTAGGAACTTAAAGGCAATTGAGCCAGTATTATGATTTTATTAATTAATTTCACCCCAAATTAAAATTCTCTATGGAAATTGAACATAACCATTCCTTGAATTTCCTTGATTTAACCATTGCCATAAAACACTCAAAACATCTTTTTAAATTTTCAGAAAACCCACTCAGATTTAATCATTCCTTCCCATTCCAATCACATTCCCCATCATATATTTGCTTTTTTCCACTTCTGGATCAACCAGGAGTTCCAGGTTCCTATATCAGATGTAGAGTTTAATAATGAAGTCAGTACCATTCTAACCATTGCGTTAAATAATGGTTATGATCCTCTGTCCATTAATAAACTTATCTGTGAAAAAGATGTAAAAATTATTTTGAATAAACTATTTTCTCAACATTGCCCTGAAGAACCAAGAAAATCTATTTGCATCCCCTACATTGACCCAGCATCTAAATGTGTAGGCCAATGCTTCACTAAACACAATATTTCAGTAGCTTACAAAACTTGAAACTCCCTCTAATCTTTATTCCCTGGTTCCAAATCACCTATCCCTCCATTAAAAGAAATGATATTTATCATCTTACTTGTAATAACTGTAATTCAGCCTATGAAGGTCAAACAGGCAGAACAGTTTCAGTTAGAGTTAATTAACATATTAGATGTTAGAAGAAAAATTTGAACACTTCCACCTTTGCAAATTATTTGATTAAATTTAACCATTCCTTTGAGCCTAAATTTAATTTTAAAATCCTTCACTTAGTCAACAAAGGCAAAAAAAGAACATTTTGGAGAACTTGCAAATTCTATAACTTTTAAAAAATACTAATTTTTCTATCTCGAATGACCATTCTTTAATTAAAAGCAATTCTATTTTAAATAATTTTACTAGCTCCTAATCATTCTTTTGACCTTTACATTTCTGCAAAACTCACCTAGTCAACTTGTTTAAAATATGTACTTATCGTAATTTTTTAAAATTTTAAAATCTAGAGCTTTTTAAATTCCTAATTTTTTGTCCTGTATTAACATTCCTGCACGAAAAACAGTCAATGTTGTATCTGTTAATGACTACCCCTTCCACTGTTCTTGTTCCCCCCTTCCACACCTTGCTAGGCTTTCTCTTGTCTCTATTTCAAAAGATGTCTGCCACCTAGCCATACCCAGCACGATTTTCAGTTTTATGTATTCATCCGAATATGTTGTGAACATTTGTAAGTGATCCACGTTGCTTGGGCAGTAAGCATTTTAAATTTTATTTAATTATTATTGATTTCATTTTATTTGTTAATTTTTTTAACATAATTTTACAGTATTTCTTTTCCTCCCTTTATGTTAAATTTTCAATTTTGCTTCTCCTTGCTAGAGACCCACTGAAGATGGGAAAAGCGTTTTCTCGAAAGTTAACTCTGGGAATGTTAATAAAATTATAGTAACTTAGATTTTGGACGATTATTTCCTTTCTCACGCTACAAAATTAATTAAATGGTATTAATTTCCTTTCCGTAGCTGACAAAAAGTAAAAATGTATTGACCTTTACATTCAATATAGTTTTCATGTTTATTTACTATCCAATTAAGACATTAAAACAGTGTAAATATTAAAATAAAAAATAAAGTACATCCATACATTGTAAATCAAAAGTGCTTCTACAAACAATGTAACGAAATGTACGAACATTTTCAGGCATGCACTCCTTCACAATTGATAAAAAATTGATTATAAAACACGACTCAGCTATGCAACATTATGTTGGCCACTAGGGGCGCTGATGTCCAAAGATAGCTTCAAAAACCCAACTTTTCCCCCGGCGGTATTTTCGTCGTGGCCTGTACGTCGCGCGCCACTTCTTGCGCGTCACTGGGGGAATAACCGGCGGCGAGAGAGGCGGCGCTCCTTCCGGGAACGGGCGCACCTCGGCGATGTTGCCGCGAGGCCGCGCTCGCCACTTCCTTCAGCGCGAGGTGGCAATTCGGTGGCGCCGCACACTGGCGATCATGCCACTAACAGCGGGCCCAATGTAAATAACAGGGATTCAGAAGGTAAAATTGAATAATATGAAATATCAGAAGAATGTACGGCTGAAGTTTTTTTTCTCAGGAAAAAGATATGTTTGAAAGGTATTATAATCGCAAAATATTTATACTTCGATTTTTTTAAACGTGCTGTCTCAAGATCACGGATGAAAAAAGGGAGAGGGAAGGCAGACTCCAATAGGGAGCCGTAAACATTGGAGCTGTAGTGACGTTGCAGCTCCCTATTGGAGTCTGCCTTCCTTCTCCCTTTTTCATGCGTGATCTTGAGACAGGACGTTTAAAAAAATCGAAGTATAAATAATCGAAGATTTAAAAAGAGAAATATTACTTTAGAAAACCTGTAACAAGTGATGCTAGTATATTTACTAAAATAAAATGACAGAAGATAAATACTGAGAAAATATAACTATTGATTAATGAATGATAGTTAAGTTATTTTATGGATTTCATCTTCATTCATTGTGAAAATGCGTTCTATAGATATCTCTGAATATTAAGATTCATTTTCTTTAAACGAGGGAAGCGTATTATTATATTACTTTCAGCTTTTAAGTTTAGAGAAATCGGTAGTTCACTCGCATCACATCCAGAAATAAAGAAACTTCGGGAGATGCTATATATTTCACCAAATGGGAAGGTTTTCTACTCATAAGGCGATCGTCTCCATTTTGGAAGACCATCAAGACACAAAATGGCCTTGATACTCGTTCAGATGGAGCGTATAAAACCGAGCCTACTCGTCTTGAACTCGAAAGATACCGGCGGGTTAAACATTTCGCGTCAACAAAAGAAACTTCCGTGAAATCCCCCCTCCCAACCTTTGCCGCGTTCCCAACCCCTCCCCCTTCCAAACCCGTCGCCGCGACGCCGCACACTGGTTCCAACTGACCAAAAACCTGGTCACAATTCAAAAAAATCTAACTTCATGTGTGGAGGTTAGAACCAACAACTGCATACAGATGTCGTTGGCACATCATATTCCACCGTGAGAGAGACATTCCAAACTTATTTCGTTCTCATACTCCACAATGAAGTTGGCAGTATCTGAACGTCGAAAATTACGCAAGATTGTGAAGCAAGTTTTCATCAGAACAAACGGCGGTTTTTAACATTTTTGTTTGGATTTTTATATATTGCCGATTGGATAATAGATCTGAAGGTAAGTTAAATATCTGACAAGTTTACTTTTCTATATATTTTGACGATAAAGACACGAGCATCGTGACGTTTTCTACATATCCCTCTTTTGCATATTGAGGTCTATACGTTTTGTACCACTTAGTACCGCTTTGAAATTAAGCTTATCTGCAAGCTCCAATTGTTCTCTATAAATACGTCAAATTGAAAACGCACATAATTTCCCTTTTTTGTATTATCATATAACTACTGGAAAGCGTAACCGGCCTGTCTCAAACCGCTCGCTATGGGCCGCGCCGCCCGGATGCGGCCGTCTACAAGTCTCATGGTGATCCGTTTGCCTTTGATACCTGAAAATGCACATTTTAACAACCATTTTGTTCAATGAATAAACATCACATCTAAACGCAATGTTTGCATCAAAATTGTGCATCTAAAACAATACATATTCATCTGCCATTTTGAATGTTTAAATTTGTACTTCAAAATTATTATAAGCAATTCCTAAAATACTTAAATATACAGTTTCAAAATAATCTTTATATTTTTCAAAATTCGATCCTCCATATTCGATCCAACATTTTGTATTTTTCAATTTTGGCATGAAATTCGTAATCAGCGATCCCAAAACAATAATATACACATATGCGTACAGTTTTCTACATAATTTCTAATTATGGCCACGTTTTTGGTCCGTTGGGACCAGTGCGCGAGGCCGAAGCGTGTGCTCACAGCTCGCCTCAGCGGAGATCCCCGCCAAGCGCAACAGCCGGCCGCCCTTGGCCGCGTCGCCAATCCGCCGCGCCGCCGCGTCCGTGAGGTCAGTGCGCGTGCCGACGCCAAGCGAGCAGCATGTGTGCGCCCACGACGCTGCTTTTGTTGTGGTGCGTGTGCGCGACGTCGTTCGGAGGGGCGAGCGGCGACGTCACCAAGTCCTCGGCGCCCATCGTCGTCCAGGCCCTCAACCCCACGGGCCTCCGCATCTCCGTGCCAGGTGTGGCCACGCCCCCCGCTGAATAGCCAGTGATTCGTGTTTTTCACCATTGCTGCGTGTAGTGGTCGTTTTGTGTGGTGGTTATGTGGCCTCGCGAGTTACGGCTTCGATGATGACGTGTGAATTACAGTCTTGAAGGAAATATATTATTTCAACAAAGATTATGGGGATGCGTCATCCTGATATCGGCGAATCTTTATTATAAATGAGAGGATTCAACAGAACCCTCAAAAATAAAATGCGTAACAGTGATTAAATATATTACATATTAGTTATTAATCGTGTCAAAGAAATGAATAAATTTGCAAACTAAATATGTAGACTTCCATCTTCAAATAACTTACTTCAGTTTGTTTAAAGGAGTTTTATCAACGTGAATAATGCAACGCATATCTTTATAAGAAATGCGTTGATATGCATTCTATTAGTCCGAAACTGTTAATACCTATTTAAGTTTGTGCGTAATTACCTACTTCTTCTTAGAAGAATTGCAGAGTAGCCAACACTATTAATTGTAAGGCGTTTGGTCGTTTTTCTCTAAGAAAACATTTATCTGTCAAATTTAAAATTACCCATTAATGTGTTAACATGTATTAAACTCAGACATGTAATTTTGCCAACGTGATTACAAAAATAAAATGGCTTTTCTCCTCAAGATTTAAGCTTTAGCCATGCGCGTGTCAGAGAGCCTACTCCATCTTGAAACAGGTTTTATTTCCGGCCATGCAAATTGAAACCAGTCATGTGAAGGATCCGTTATACCTAATCTATACTTTTCACTAAAGTTCCCAATTTAGAGAATTTTACTAGCAAATTCTGTGCGCATAGATTCCCCTGGCACCGATGTTGTCATCATCAACGCTAACGTCAACATACCCATCGTCCAGAGAGAAACTGGGCAAGTGACAGGAAGCGTTCTGGAGGCAAGAGATGGGTTTTGGACATTGGAAGCAAAGGATATAACACTGAAACCAGGCGATGTTGTCTTCTACTGGGCTTACGTAACGAAGGGTGAAAATGGGGAACGCCGAGAAGGACATCAAGCGATTCACGGTACTAGACATTTTTGAAAATATTGGTACTAGCTGGTGCATTATTGAATGCGTATTTTCTGAATTATATTTCATACGTAACGTCATCATTTACAGAACTGGTGGAATCGAATTGTCGCCCTTCTGCAACTTCATACAACAATGGTAGAACTGCATGTGCTGGGAAATTGCTATTGGAAGAAAATTTCAACTCTTTAAACTTATCTCTGTGGAAACATAGAATACAATTTTCCGATGATCCGGTGAGTGTGTCCGGTCTGTTGAAAACAATGTTATTGCGTTCAATATACAAAAGAGAGTAAAATGCTCGAAAATAAACTCTTATTTATGATATTTTGTTGGCACTGAAATTTAATTTTATATTTAAGTTCGTTGTATTCCATAATAAATCAAATTCCTTTAGTATAGTTATGATCCTTAGATATATACTTCATTATTTTGATAACGTGTTTTGGAAAAGATATCTCACTAAAATGTAATTAGATTATTTAAAATACAAGAAGAAGAGAAGTTTTAAAGGAGATACACTGTTATGGTATTGAAATATAACAGCATGGAAGAATGAATAGTGAGAAATTACTGTATTCGTAATTTAAAATATGTGAAATATATGTTTGTGGGCGCAGGACTTAGATTTTGCTACATATGTTGATAACCCGGAAAACAGCTTCGTGAAAGATGGAAAGCTTCACATCAAAGCAACTGTACTGACTGAAGATGAACTTCTTGTTCACACCAAATTAGAAAAGTAAGTGAAGAATACTTTTTTACGTTTTGTTAAATAATACTTTATTACTTTTAGGTTAAAGAATACTGAATTACCTTTCACTTAAAATCAAAAGTAAAACGACCAGAGCAGAGATTACAGAGGTAATGGTGTATACATTATGTTAACATCCGGCACATAAATGGCTTTGCAAGATAAGCCCGACCACGACATTTGGTAGCATCCTGACTTTTTTCTGATGACATAAAGATGTCATAAGAAACAAACTAGTGGTGGTAAACAGGACACTTTCTTGCCCATATTTTCACGCAATTTTACGCGAAAAGTACTCAAATTTTCGAAAAATTGTACATGACCTTATTTCATAACCTATCTTTAAGGAACAGTTTTTCATATAAGGAAAAATATTTATTTTTTACTATTTTAATTGTATGAAGACTCCGAATAAATGTAAATTTTCGCCTTTTTGAAAAATCAGGGTTTTCGACGAGCATGAGATCTGCACAATTCTCTTAAATGTCCTTCTCACTATTCAACAACACATTTTAATAAAAAACAATGAAGTCATTTTTTTTTTATTTGAAAAATGTCCTAGGTACTTTATGTAAAGTATCGCCAAAATTAAAATTCAAGGGGTCGTGACATTAGCCAAAAGAATTGGAAAATATCAGTTTTGGAGAAAATCGACTGAACGGTTTAGCCGCTAACGTTGTTCGCAGACGGACGAACACGGACAAACTGACAATCGTTTTACTATTATTCTATATTTTGTAATCAAGGACCCACAAAACACGTATTTTGGCGGCACCACGTGTTAGAGGCTATTTTATCCGAATTAATCAATTAAGTTTATCAACTTTTTCATTACCAGGGTCTGTAATAAGAGATTTTGTGCCGAAAATGCGCCGTTTTTCGCGCAGCATTACATAACTTTCTCTCAACTGCATAGCGAGAAAGTAAAAAGAACCCGCGTCTAAAAGGCTGTGCATTCTCGTGCGCTAGTGTGTCTTTCTGAGTTATGTACTAGTTCCGTTTGTAAGATGCTGCTATTCCAAACGTTCAGGTCTGGATACTAAGAAACCAACAAAGAAAAGGCTCTTCCTTCTTAGTAAACGAGGTAAAAAATGGAAGTGAAATGGCACATAACCAACGGAAAACTTTATAGGCATTATGACTCTACCTGAATTTGGAATATAAAAGACTTTTACCCGGCACTTTTTTATGAATCAGTAGTCTCCTAGCTAAATTTCACTTCATAGCCCTTAGCTCTTAGCACAGATTTTGTTGCGCAGAGGTTAACTCTAAGTTGGTAAACATTATGTTGTCTCCCAGAATATTCGCTTCAAGGAATTATTCGCTTGGAGTAAATTATTATTAGAACGTTTCTTCATTCTTTTTCATTCTATTTACTATATCACTCTCAGACTTAGTACACATACCGCATTTGACGTAAAGGTTTTGTACTCACCACATCCAGAACGCTTAAGCATGATAATTTATCCATAGTGTATTTTTTCAAACAAAGAAAATTCTCTCAAAACAAGCGTTTTATTTCCTTAATTTGTGACACAAACTTCGAAAATAAAAATTTAATATGTAATAATAATAATAATAATAATAATAATAAGAAGAAGAAGAAGAAGAAGAAGAAGAAGAAGAAGAAACTAATGAATTCACTTAGTCTTGAATTTCCTACCTGAACGTTTTATTTTTCAATGTTTTCTTTTCGAATACTTTTGTAACGGACGGGCTATTTTTCTTAACTTGTACTCTCATTTAACCTACGTATTCATGACTTTTTTTTAGGGAAAGTATAGATTTGTCCCAAAACATTTACGTCATTAAATCACATAATTCATAACTATTTTTCTTATAAAGCGAGTTTAAAAATACATGTAAAAATTGCATTTGAATAGTGTACTACGTAGTTAACGATCATGATTCATTTTATTTACTTAATTTTGTTTGTTTGTCATGTTTAATTCAGACATTGTACAAGTGTTTCCAAAAAATATTTATGACACACACAAAGTTTCAACTTTAATATTTTAGAAAATAAATATTTTATGGTAATGCAGACAAAAACTGTAAATATAGATTCACAACATCGTATTTTAATATTTGATTCAAATTGGTATTTTGTTCCAATCTATGTTTTTAATGATAAAGGAAGTTTTTGTGATATTACAGTTAAACTATTTTACACTGTAACGTCTTTTTTAGGTGCACATGGACCCGCGGTGGGGAACGGTGGTGTGAGCGGAAACCGAGAGGCTGGGACATTCTACCTCCCACACGCTCAGCGATGTTAACAACCAAAGACACTTTTAGCTTCAAGTTCGGGCGCCTTGAAATTCGCGCCAAGACAGCGGCTGGCGATTGGCTGTTGTCGCGTAAGAACTCCTTATCTCGCATTTCAAAGAAAACGGCATAAACGTTTGTGTTGTGGTAGATACAAAAGGGTGTATGGTGAACATAGAATTGTGAGATGAGTGCGTAATGAGATGTTGCTGGCCCAATTTTTTTGGTGAATGTTACTTCTCCCTCGATTAAAACGATACCAATCTTTCGACGGCATTGTTGGCTCTGGTTAAAGAATGTTATATCGTAAGATTATAGATAGAACTAATAGCGCGAATAATTTATAATTTTTCTCTGTGATATTTCTTTCTTTTTATAGCTGTTGACTATAAAATCTTTGATCATAACAGAATCAAGTTAATCAAGATGCCGTATATTAACTCTCATCCTCATAACCAGATCGTAATGTTATATTCAAGCACCTCTGAACATATTCAGTTTTAGAGCGTTAGGACAAGGAGCGCATGCATCTACCCGTATTTGCATCAAGAACGTCAAAAAACTTTTTTTTTCTAGTAGTGTCTGATGAAGTGACTTATTGTTATCGATCTCGTGAAGTGAAGGTTAGCGCATACGCCTTCCCGCCGTATTCCCTGCGGGTTTGGATCCCTGAACAATCCTTGTGGAATTTGGGCCTCTCATTTTCTATCAAATCTCGTCCACCCCCATTCACTTAAATTTCACTTCTAGCATCATTTATAGGCCCAAATGACCTCAAGAGTTGATGGATTCCTAATACCTCAAAATATAAATATGTACATCAAAAATAAATAAATGAAGGGTAGGCAATGCCTATCTTGATGAATATGAACTGGTTTAATAAATTTCACTCATAATGCTCGTAAATTTTAAAAGAGTATTTTGCTCATTTTATATTGAAATATAAAATCAAAATTTCACTATCGTGGTACGATCTTATCCTTAATTCAAGCTTTTCATAATCCCGCACGATCAGGAGCGAATTCAACCAATCATTTTTTGGGGTAGAGTTTTGTTAAATATTAAACATATTTTTATTATATTGTACTATATTATTTTTGTACTGTAGATATAATAATATAAAATTTTGTTTAAATAATTACACAATTCGAACGTAAAAATATTAATTCAATTTTGCCAAGTAAAGGAAAGTATACGAAAAACTCATGGCCCCTTCACTCCCCCTTGATCTGCCAGTGCGAACGATCATCTCTCTTCCTGCATCTTCCCTCTCTCTGGGAAGACTCGTACGGAGGTTGCTGAAGACCGAATCCTGAGAAAATGCCCTAGAATGAGCATAAACTAGAAATCCAAAGTCCAAACTGAAAGCAGGGGCGATTTGCTTTGGTAGACGGATTACGATACTGTCTGCCCGCACGAAATACATCGAATTCCAGCTACATTAATAGTGTGGCGCTTGTTTAAACGCGAATTGATAGCGAATATTGAAGTATTATTAAACATTTTATTCTTTGAGTTAACAGACCATTCCTTATCCCCCTCCTCGTAAGAATACCCTCCCAGACGGCGCGGCGATAATACAGCGCGCCAGAAAAGTCTCTCCGCAGTGGCCCCATGGTGTTTGCAACAAAAATTATGTTGGTAGCAGCGTGTAACAAATCAAAACGTAAATACCGCACTCACTACGATCATAACAGATACCGGGTGTGTTGTCACCTTCGCTTGTTTCCCACCGATCGGTTTGATACCAACATCATTGCAGTTTTTAATAGGAGCTCCTGACTCTGTCCAGTGCGAGAGACTTTTCTTGCGCACTGTAGATCAATGTCGGAAGTGGGAGGCTCGACTTCCACCGCTTGATGAAAAAAAAATTTATTTGTGAGAAGAAGTGCGAGTAAAACGTGCATTTGAGCAGCTTCAAAGATACAGAATGTTACCTGCAAACCCTTAGGACATTTTCAGAATCAGAAGAAAGTGGTTGTTTGTGACCGGTTAGTCAACCATTGAGATTAGAAAAACTGAAAAATTATTTAAAAAGTTAATTTTTAACCAAGAATAGAATATGTAAATAAATTTTAATAATATGGAATTTAAAAAATACAAATATGGTTTAAGTAAAAATACATTTTCATCATTTGTTTCATTTTTTAAAACTATTTGTAAATATCAAATGTCTAAAAATATGTTAAATACAATAAAATACTTGCTTAACTTCCATAGCCAACTTATCCGCTTGTTCAATAGAATTTTACGTTGATAATTTTCTTGCGCTGTATGCTTTTGCTATATTAATTTGTTCGATGATTGAAGAGAGTTGCGTAGTGAAGACCTGTGCGTTTATGACGTTTCTCTTCAATTTCCTAATACTTTCCAGGTAATGTGCCGAATCATCATTTTCTTTAGCTTCCTTGGAACAAATAAATTCCAACACTATTCGTTTAAAAGAGTTCCAGCTATCCTCCACTTTTTACATTGAATTTCAGAGGTGCTATAATTCGCTATAATTCCTCAAAACCTATTGTATCTGCCTAATTGCACAGCAATGACAGGTTTCTTGTGTTTTTGAGTCTATAGTTTCTTGCTACGTCATTTGCAGTAACACATTCTCGTGGTAACTTATGTTGTTTCTTGAGTTATCAACATCTGCTCCGGGCGAACTAAATGTACTGCTAGATGTATATGATAGATGTAGCATTGCGCAAGCCCTTTTAGGAACATCAACTACCTATGTTAATCCGTTGTCCAATACGAATTGCTTAACGGGCGATTGTCCATAGCTTCTTGTATCTACGATCATTCGCCTTGATAAATACGTTAAATTGATATCTCCACCAATTATATTTCCTGAAAAAGTCTCGCACTTCTAGTTATTTGCACTAATTTATGCAATGTGTCTAAATCCTCTTAAGGAGCGTGATACATTGCGATTGTTTTTAAAATAGAATTGTTCCCTATTCTTCGTAGCTAGAAACATTAAATATGATGCAAATATGTTATTGTTGAATTGTAAAATACTGTAGAAAGGAAAGAGCAACGGCTCGACGTATATATTTGCATTGTGGTTCCTGTAGATAACTTTTAGATTCACATAAAAACGGTTTAATGAGAATTTTTAGTCATTCGGAAGTTATATAATCTTATTCTATTTTGCTGAAGCCGTGAACTAAGGAAAGAACAAAGAAGAGTTGCCATAATTATTGAAGAAGACAACAGAAAGTGAGTATAAACTTTTCAATAGGGTAAGAGTAAATGCCTTCAATGTATAATTAACTATATACTTCTTTTATGCAGCATTCCAACACGCAAATATTTTTGGCTCCAATTAAATCTGATAAGATCTATTATCACAAATGGAGTTTGGAAAGTGGCAGCCAATCAAGAAAATGACTTTATAAAGATATGTTGTAAAGATATGAAATAATTTTTGAGAATGAGGAAAGTTTGAAATAGACAGGTAAGTACGATTTCAAATTAATTATCAAAGAAGTGATTCTCATAATAAACTGAAGAGCATTAAATCACGGAAGATCACGTAACTTAACTGGACAATAAAAGGAGGAATCAGCGCGCGCTGTGGACAGTAGCGAACCTTACTGATGTCATCCGAACAGAATGCATGACGTGTATCGAAGCGAAGATGAAATTAATACAGTTTCAACCAGGAGAGAAGTACAAAAATGCAACAGATAGACAAGATAATATATTTCAAACTAGCTGAAACACCCTGAGTTGCTCGAATATTTACTAATCAGAATCATCTATTAGAAGAAAAGGAATGAATTAGTCTAGTGTTTCCCCACCTTACCCGGCTCCGCCCCCACCCAGACCTGACCTGTCTTGAAGTTATTTAAATGATATAGTCACAGTCGCATATACCGTTTATACATTCCATACATAAAATATATGAATTATTGAAACGCATTTTCATGTTGTATCATCTTATTTGAATAAAATGTTTCTTAAACTATTGTTATTGATACCAAAATGGTCTCAATTAATGTATTGTAATAATAATACTTTAATATTCAGGTAGACATTGTGTAAGTTATCAGTAATATTCTGAAAAAATAATCATAGTCCTGCTCCTGGAGAAGGCTTTGCTTTGCTAGAGAGGCAAATCTTTGTTTGCAAAAAGGAAATTGGTTCTACGAAGTTCAAACAGAATATCTACGAGAATTGACAGTAATAAAAAATACTACGAGTTTTGTAATAGATAATTGTTGATTTTATTAAAAATCATGATTTAAAATAAAATGTAGTATGAAATTATATTAATTCCTTTTTTATTACGTTGTGATCATTTGAAAGTGAGTGTGCAATTCCACATTTTAGAACATCATCTTAGATAATGAAACAGTAAGTAACAATAATAACTGATGGGGTGGGAAACATTTATGATTTTCACTAAACATTTTTTAATAAAATCAATAAGTAAACCAGTAATTGTGTATGAAATGTGTGAACATATTCTGCTGCCATTGAAACTGAAAATTATGAATTTTTTGGGGTAAGAAAAAAGAAGTTATGGTTGTAACAAAATATCTTTCACTTTCTTCCGCTTTCTCTCGCAAAAATCGTCTAAGCGGTAGGAAGATGTTAACTGTTTTTATGACACGAGTATATCATAGTTAGTTGAAATAAAATATTTCAAATGAAACCAACTTAATATTGTAATATAAGTTGCTCAGAAGAGGGAGAACCAGTAAACACTTTTTCCCCCGAAGAGGCAAAAACATATTTTTCTATAAATTAAACTACAAATTAAGTGAACGAAGGGGCTTAGTGCGTAACGCGCTGTATTCGCAATCGGGAGTTCCGGATTTGATCTCCGGGCCGGCAATCCTGACCACATTGTTGTGGTTTTCCTCGGTCACAAGGCGAATGCTGGAATGGTTCCAAAAGCCCACAAACCCTCTCAATACTCTACCTAACACCTCCTACCATCATCCTAGTCCTTTCACCCCTCATCATCACCCAATAATAATAATAATAATAATAATAATAACAGTGAATTACTAATTAGCTGCAAAACGTGTACACGTATGAGAGTTTACACTAAAAAAATATTACATTTTAACTAATGTTTTTTGTCTTTAATTTTTTTAAACGAAAATAATCATAGAATTAAGGAAAACTGAACTAACCACATGAAATAATAGTGATCTAACCAACATTGAACCTTTTTCATATTTATAGTAGTGGTCTAGTTGTATGTGTATAGAAACGATCACGTTTATCGGATTGAGAAGAAAGAATGGACTCTAGTGTGCGCTCTTTCTCTCTCTCGCTCGCTCTCTCACTCTTTCTCTCACTCACGCTGTCTCTCACACTATCACTTTCTCAGTACCTCTCACTCACTCTCTCTCCCTCTCTCGCTCTCACTCTCAGTCTCACTCACTCACAGGTGAACATGCGTGCGTGCCTCCGTGTGTGTGTGTGTGTGTGTGTGTGTGTTTGTGTTTGTGTTTGTTCGTGTATGCGCGGAAGCATATGCGAAGTGTTTTCAAAGGTTCTTTGGAGGACAGAGCACTGTGCAACATATGATGAGATATGCAACCTAAAAATTTGCGAGGAACAGACAAAAAATATCGCGATTGACTGAGCTTAAGGAATAACTTTATTCGTAAGATCCAATGTGTCATGTTCTGAATTGTATGACGTAAAAAGATTGAAATATTTTAATAGTATTGTCAGAGATGATACACTGCTGATGTAACTGGTACTCATTGCTTTGGATTACATTCGCTAAAAGGTAAATTATGTAAATACCATAAAAAATTTCTTTTGATTGAGTTTTTATTAAAAACGCGAAATCGTACATGTGAAAAGTCAGAATCAGCAGTAAGTCCAACGGAGTCAATGCGAATAAAGAGTTTTAGTATATACTTTTCATTTTCTTTATTTTTATATAATACATGTTTTTTTTAATAATATTGAGCTCCACATCGTTGGTAACTGTGTTTAGGGAAGACATATCTCTGATGCTCATATAATGAGGAACGAGAAAATGAGCACATAATCACACAATTCATCAAATAATTCCAAAGATATCATATTCCTGAATAAACATCAATTTCTAATTTAAAGTACTCTTCATGCAGACCAGGATGGCCGAGGTGGCTTTGAGCTTGTACCGACTCAACACTTGGTTCCGTTCGCGGGTTCAATTCCGCCTTCGAAATGAATTCCCTTGTCTCTCGTACACGTGTTGTCGTGGAGGGCCTCGCGTTCTTCTGATCACAGATCAAAGGAGCCGGCAAGTGAGTAGGTGTCTCCTGAACGGTCTATAATTGGTCCCATCGGGACGTAAGGAGTAACTGGCTAAGGAAACTAGTGGTAGTAAAACCACGCGTACTTTCTCGCCCGTATTTTCACGCAAAATTACGCGAAAGCTCTCAAATTTTCGAAAAATTGTACATGACTTTATTTTAAAATCTATATTTAAGAAACAAATTTCATTAAGGGAAAATATCTTTCTTTAATATTATAGTTGTAGGAAGACTCCGAAAATATTTTGAACTTTTGCAATTTTCCAAAAATCAGGGTTTTTAACGAATATGAGATCTACATCATTATCTTAAACGTCCTTCACATTATTCAATTTAATTTAACATTATCCAACACAATTTAATTAAAAACGATGGAGCCATTTTTTTTTGGAAATTTGGGGAATGTTACATAGGCTTCATGTAAAGTATTCTCCAAAATTAAAATATCGGCATCAATTACAACGGGTTGGGACATCATTCAGATCTATTGGGAAATATCAATTTTGGAGAAAATCGTCTTAACAGTTTTCCCGCTAGCGTTGTTAGCAGACGGACGCGCAGACGTTTTGCCGTCATTCGATTATTCGGTGTCAAGGACCCCCAAAACATGGAATCTGGCTATATTACGTGCGACTTTTTTTCTACATTTAGTAACTGAATTTTTTGTTACTAGGGTTACTGGAATATGAGATTTTCTGTCGAAAATTTTTCGCCCTGGTTTAAATAACTTTTTTTTGTTATTTAAGGTCACATCAACTTCTAGGTCATTAGCGACCACTATTGCTTGTAACGGTATGGTAACTGTGAGGATGACACGAGGCGGGTCGCTTGAAGATGGCCGTTTTGCAGGGGTGTTGTTGGAGCCGCAGGCGGGCGCGTACGGGAGGCAGCCGTACGCGTCGGGGCGGGTGGAGGCGCTGCGCTCGCGAGGCAACCCGGAAGCGTTCGAGCCGTCGGGCTGGAAGCTCGGCGCCCTGCTCAACGACCCGCAGATCGACATTCAGACGTGCTCTCGCACGCTCTACATCCACAAGAATTGTCCCTTCCACCCCGGGAAACGCTATTCTGACGAAATGCACGTCTTCGTCGTTCATTGGACTCCCGGTAAGGGTTTGTATTGCTTGCGCCAGTCGTTTAAGGAAGGGCTTGAAACCTTACATTATCCGCAAGGTCTTCCGCACCCAGCAAGTTTGTGCAGCTCGTGCATTATTATTAATAATGCAAGTGGTATAAAACAACAATGAAGTGAATAATCACCAGTTTATGAACACGTTTCGGTGAAGAATGAATGTCAAATTACTACGTACTCAGCAATATAGGAGTATAATTGCAGGACACGATGAAAAAACTAGGGCTACATAAAATGAAAAATGAAAAACTGAAAAGAAAAAAGTCTCAAAAACGAAGGCCTACTTCAAATTTCATTGTCGAGTTCTTTTTTATTTTCTGGATGTTTCCATAAAATGTGGAAAAACTATTATCTCTATTATGAGCAGTTACGCACCTTCGAAAATAATCGCATGCAAACCCAAGTAAAATACAGAAATTTGACACTTGACTGTAAAAAAGGAAAAAATAGCATTATGTTATAGAGAATTCGATATGCATCGTAGATTTTCCATGTCCGGAACGTTTTATATGTATTTTAGCAGAGGGCAAAATCCAAAATTGCAGAGCAGCAGACTGCCAACCAGCAGTACCGAATAGAGTTCCAGCATCAGAACACTTGTATATTTGACACTACAAAACAAGTTTATTTACATTATCATACTGCACACATAACTGCTATTCCTTATTATCGTTTTAAACCAATATTATTTTTTTATTTGACTGAAGAAATAATTGAAATAAAAGTTTTTACACAAGCATACTTTACAAGACAATTTAATAGTTTTTGGTTCTCCGTTGACAAATTCCTGTCTCTTAAATGAGAAAACGAAAATATATAAAAAAGAAAGAATTTTATTTAATAAAAGATTTTTACAAGACAATTAACTAATATATCATAATTTATTGATTTATGTAATGATAAAATTGCACAGTGAGTCAAACTGATATAAAATCTTTTGTTTCAGAGGGGATTTCCATCACTGTTGATGGCGAATGTAAACATTTCGTTGCACCACCCCAAGGAGGGTTTGTAAACCATAATTATTTTAAGAATCATTGCAACAGTCCCTGGAAAAAAGGCACATATATGGCACCATTTGATAAGGAGGTAATTTATTTTTCTAGAAATAATTCATTTTGTGACAAAAAATATAATGCTAAATATCTTTACAGTTTTATATACATATTAGTCTCATGCCTGGCGGATTCAATACATACAAAAATGGAGTAACTTCTAGGGGAAAGCTAAAGCCATGGATTGATCATGACCCTCAGGTATGTAACATTGAAAAGAAGAGTATTAACGCAATGATCATACGAATTAAATTAACCGTAATTAATCAAATCCAATGTATGCTTCAATGCTTTCAGGCCAATTTGAAATTTTGGAAGAGCAGCGATTTGTGGTTGCCAACATGGACATCATATTTGGAAGTAGATTATGTTAAAGTTTGGGCATTGTGACCAAACGCAAATGCTTCATCAACAATTCGGATGATACAAATGCTGCCTTCTTTAGCTTTGCTCTCTGATGAAAAAATAAAAAAACGTTTTTGAAAATCCCTCCAAATCTCAATAGTTGGACTCATTAAATGTCCTTTCTAGAAAAAAATCTATTAGATAAAATATGATGGACACATGTTAAATTAATTGCAAAATATCTACGGAATATTGATCTGAAGAATGGCCTAGCTTTTATATTACACATCCAGAAAACAATTTTAATTGGTTTCAATGTGACTTAAAATATTTATAATACAATTATATTTCCAATTTGGATAATTTGAGGAAATAAAAAAATAAACAAAAATAGGAATCGAAGTTTACTATTAAACACCTTCCACAAATGCCCCGACTGACACAATTGCAACGACTGACACTGACACAAAAACATCCAGGACTTAAATGTTTTAGGGACAGCATCAAAATATACGTACCTATTTTTCAATTCGTTCAATTAAAACTAACTGATCGTTCTCCGTTGTGAAGATATAATTCAATGCGGATTGTTCATTTCATTCAAAATCACATTTTCTGAAAGATATGAACCTATCAATACCCAACGAAAAATGTTTCTGAGCATCAATTACGCAGAAATAGCTGGTGTTCTAAAACATACTGACTTAACAAAATACAATTTTCACAAGCTAAACCCAAATAATCTATAGTTTGAACCGATGGGAACTTAAACTCAAAAACTATGAAAAAATACATTGAGCATTTTGCCGTCATTTTGTTAAGAATCCTCTTTATCTGTACTTATGCTCTTCAAATATTAGAAGCTTGCGAGATGTTCGCCCGTTCTATGAATTCAATCTGTTTTCCCTCTATCTTTCCCTCCCTGATATAGGATCGTGCTGTAAGTACTATGTAAAAAGATTTTTTTAAATTTCAGTTTAAGAATATAAAATATTCACTCATACATGTAGTTTAAATAGAATTTTTGAATGTATATACGTATATCTAGATGTAAAAATGTACAGTGTATTTTTGTGGTGTATATTATTTATAAGCATTTGTAAATGTGAATGTTATAAAAGCTTGTTATATTCTATTAAACGTAAACGTAACAATAACAATGCAAAACAGAGAACTATTATAAATAACAAGTAGTAATAATCTACAGGAGTTAAGTGGATGGTAGCTCAAAAGCAACAACTAAGTAAAAAATAAAAGCAATGCTAAACAGCAAATAAACCTTTTTTTTAAAAATGGATACTTTCTTGCTGAAGTCTCTCCAAAAGAATGTTTGTTACAGGACTCCTCTTAGAACCACTGGCCGAGGTGTACGGACGCGCGCCCGCTGAATCGGGCAAAGTGCTGATTTCCAAAATCAGGGGCAACGCGAATTTGGTGGAGCCAAGCGGATTGGACGCCGGCGCTAGGTTCAGCGTCTTGCAGGCCGATATCTCCACGTGTCACCGGACATTGTTCATTTTCAAAGGCTGCGAACTCAATGGCAAAAAGTACTCCGACGAAATGCACCTATACTCCGTCATTTGGACCCCCGGTGAGTACCCTAGAATAGTTTGGCAGAAATTCATGGTTTCTTCTTCCAATTATATCTGTTAAAAAGAAAATGAAATTATGCTATATTAGAATTAAAGTTTAAATTCACATTACTTGAACTTACTCCTTGAAATCTTACTCTGAAGTGTTACAATTGCACTCTGCCCCGAGAGATATAGAACGAAACAAAAAAATAAGTGAAATAATAAAGTAGGATCTAGTAAAAGCTTATAAGGGGGCGGATTTTGATGACCCAAAATATTGCCAAAAATTATCAATAAAATGCTCTAAAAATTCCCTAAAAACAAAGAAAAGTGACGTATTTTGTTTATCAAAACCACTTCAGATGAAGAACTAAGATGTTGAGTATGTTACTGATGAAATCGATGCTTCTTCCTCATGTTCAAGTGAACTCGGCTTGAAAACATTTGGTTTGGACTCTTCTTTAAAAGAAAATCTCTCGATTTATTTTTCACAAAATTGGCCGAACTAACAATGGCACCGATAGGCGTGACAGGAACCTTAGATTACATTGTACTCACAATGGCTGACATTACAATATATGAGCGAGGAAATCGAATAGACGACTCAGGAATTCAGTACTGTACATTTGTTGCAACTCATAAATATTGTTTGAAATGGTATTATAATTTATGAAATTAGCAAAAAATGCATTAAAAAATACGTAAAAAGGTAAAAAAGACTTACTAGTCGAAATCGACGAAAAATGCAAAAAAATGATATAAAAATGGGTCATTTGGTTTTATCATAACAGAAGATGAATTTCTACTAAACGACATTGTTCTAAAGTGTAAACAAAGAATGACATTTCATTACAATCCGCCCCTACTTATTACTTAAAATAAGAAAGCTAAATTCATTACATTATTTAATAGTGAAGGTTACGTGACCGAGTTCGTTTAGTCACTTGCGTTAAATAGTGTTTTCAAGTCCCACCTCGGATATGTATTTGCTTGATTATTAATCTTTAATGTGAAATCAATCACTTCTACGGTTTACACTGTGGCTCGAATGTTGGCGTTGATATAATAATAATAATAATAATAATAATAATAATAATAATAATAATAATAATAATAATAATTATTGCAGTCATCACTTAATCAGATAAAGAAGACAATGAGTTCAAACTATGCTTTAATGAAACTTCGTAATTAATAAACAAATAATTCAAAAGATATAGAAGTACACACAGGAACAGTAATGTAATGAAAATGAAATTATATACTATCAGTGCATATTTGAGGGATTTGAAATAAATAACGATCAAACAACGATTCATTTACTGAAGTTGTAATTATAATAAGACTACCATAGGTGCCTTTTCAACTCCAATGTTCACTAGTAACCGTAATTTGTGATTGCAAATAATATGAGTCAGTCCGGTGCGATTGTGACAGAGTGGTCCAAATATGGAATGCATTAAATTATTATTTGACAATTAATTTGTCAAATGGTCAGTACTTTGTTAGGCATAATTATTTTCATAAAATTTTTAAACACTGTTTTAGATATATGTACACAACATGTGTTCTATAAGTGATTAATATTTTATTGTAGAGTCTCTCAAAATAAGACTGGATGATTGCGAACATGAAGTAAAACCCCCACATGGCAGTTTTCTGAAGCATGGATACTTCAAAGACAATTGTGAAAATAGTCCATGGGAAAAGGGTACACATTTAGTACCTTTTGATCAAGAGGTAAGTTTTTGTGCGAAACTATAAACCAGTTCGATCATTATCTTCTCGTAGTGTCATTATATTAATAATTTTCTCTGCCATTCAGTTTTATGTCACCCTCAGTCTCGTTCCGGGAGGATTTGGTTTGCACGACGACAAGGCCAAAACTGACGGTCGACCAAAGTCAGATGTTTACGTTGACAAAGATCCTAGGGTACGTGTATCATTCCGACATTTATTAATATTATTAATAATGGTTTCTGATTGTTATAGTCAGTAGTCTCTTTACATTCTTTATATTGTATTTCAGGCCCCTCTGAACTTTTGGAGGACCAGAGAAATATGGCTACCGACATGGAAATCAGACTTAGAAGTGGATTATGTGAAAGTATGGGCTCTGTGATATGTATTTATGTGTCAATTCTACTACGTACGACATTTTACAACAGCAATAAATTATGCTGAATTTTTTTAAATTGAAGTTGAATTCATTCAAGCGCTTGAAATATCCCCATTTGTGTTATTGAATTGGACTGTGTTGGATGCTTTGACGGTGCTCGAAAACTATTATTTTCAGAGAATCTTCTAAACAATCTCCGACATTTAAAAAAATGGTAATCATTATATTCTACGAGAAAAGTTTCCTGAGATTTACAATGAAAGAAAAATAATTTCTTTAAAAAAATATTTCCCAGCCGTTTCAGGCTTTTCGGGAGTTTTTTTTACAAAATATACATTACATGAAAACAAAAGTCTCTTCCATTTACATCAGTTACTTGAGCTTATGTTTCTATCTACATATCTATATCAATCTACATCTTCCTATTTACATTTATACAATAATATAGAATTGAGCAAAATACCACACTTGTGAATAGACACATATAAGTTATTATAATCATATATAATGTTTTCAACCTTTTCACCAGTAATTCACGGTGGCTTTAAGCGTGACAATATCCTAGATGGTGCATGATCTGTACGGCCAAGGTTGAAAGTGTTTTTGCTAGGACAAGCTTCAAGCCTTCTATAAACAATGTTCTATATTTTGTATACTTTAATAACCACTTTCTAACTTTTGTACTCAACAACCTCAGACGCAACGGCTACCCAAATACCAAAAAATAATAATGAACATTGAAAAAGGTCAGTACGAGATTCCCAAAATACACACGATGCGAAGAAAAAAGTGCCGTTTCTGTAATTGACAGTGAACATTCAGGCCCAACAATTTTAAATTCTGACATACCTGTGCAAAACAAATTCGGGTCTTTAAGTGAAGTAACTCTAAGCTTCGAAAAAAAAACAGATTTTAATAAAGGCAAGCAGTAGTGAAATAATCCAACAAAACAAATAAAATTTTATGTGTTGTGAAAAGGGGGAGGCTAGCTTACTCCAACTGGCCCTCCAACTCGGCTGAAGCCGGCAGAGTTTCTTTCCCGAGCGCCTCCCCGGCTCGGGTCTGTCCCCGGGCGTCTATAGCTATGCTTCCAACTGGGATGTTGTCGGCGAAGCTCCTCTCCCGAGCACTCCCCGGCTCGGCACCTGACTGGCAGTCGACCGGTCTCTCGACAGCCGGCCGTTCACTCGTGTCTGTGTGACTGTGCTACTGTGACTGCCTGCCCTTGCCGCGTCTCTTGTAGTAGCGGCGATGTCATGCCAGACAGTGGAGCCAGAAAGGGGGAAATTTGGCAAAAAGTATTTGCGTGAAGTGAATTTCTACTTGAAAGCGTTAACATTTGTGTAACTTCTAGCACAGATACTTTGCTACAATTTTCTCTATTCCATTTCTGAAATCAGTGGGTCAGATACAGTTAACATCCTGCGAAGCACTTCCTTAATAGTTTGCTCTTGTTAATAAAGAGCCCTCAGCACCTGATCAAGAACTAAGAATTTAAAAAAATATTGTAGGTAAGAAGGCTAACAAAACTGTGTGCACCATTATGAATAAATTTCTTAACCCAAAATGGGGCATACATGTGCAAACTTTGATTAATGTTTTACAAACTAGATGAATTACTGAACCAGATTCAGTTAATATCATTGTCCAGAAACGCCCGAAAAGTAACTAAAAGACACTATGAAAAATCGGATTTAAAACTTTCATTCCATTGTGACGCGTTAAGTTTATACATGGAATTACCAAATTATTATTTAAGGAATATGTTTTTTACTAATTCAGATTTAAAGTACACACCTCAAAGTCTATAGCACATTCAATTTTGCTGCTCGAGAGAGAAAAGCTCTTTACATCGAAAAACACACCTCTTTTCTTAGCGCGAGAGAGAAGTGCGCCGCGCCACCCTTTTGCAAGTTCAAAATTGCACTGAAAGGAGTGACGTGATTCCTCTTTCCTTTCCTGATCGGGGAACAATGCAGGAGACATGTTTCTACCCCTTTCATGTGCAATGGAGCTGCTGAAGCATATTTTGATTTTGGACTCTTTGCCAACTTTCCCCTCCGCTGACACTCCCCGAGACGCGCGCTGCCCCGCCGCGTGCGCCCCAATTCAAAAGGCGCTTCACCGCGCAACAAAATTCCTTGCATTTTTGTGTATCAAAAATTCGTAATATCAATAATTTTGTCAAATAACTAAAATCAAAAGTGTTTACAAATTGCAGACTTTAGAAATCAGAAAAAAAACTGCCTCATCTACCACAGACTTTAAAAACATGGTAAAACACCTAATTAGCGCACAGAAACACTCTTACACTTACAAAGACCCGATAAAGAGTGTTATCGTGTCTTTTTAAAGGCATTAGTCAAACTATTTCCAAACTGGGAATTGTACAAAATTTAAAACAACTACCTATCTATTATTAAAAGTACTAGAATTTTAAAAGAAAATGAACACATTCCAGTTGTTGCAGCAGAATGTAGCGGGAATGAATCATTAGAGGCCATATGTAATCAAATCATAAAGTAAAACAGAAAGAAGACAAAGATCTTCCGGCTTCATTCAGTGTCAAATATACCTTGACTACGGACACACACAAAATAATTGTAATTATGTAATAAATTGTGCTTATTGGGTAGGAAAACACTATATAGTTGCATGACAAAGTTAAAATCCAACACTAAAGTGCGAAAATTGAAAAGGGGAATATAAAACAGATTATAGATAATGAGATTGTCTTTTAGCATTCAGCATTATATACGAAATGAATAAAACTACTTCCAACCATAAAATCATATCCCCTACCCCCAAAAAATCTGCAACCAATGTACCTGCAAACAACTCAACCCCTCAACATTAACAATGACCCGCCTCAGAACAAAACTCACAGCCTGATAGTAATTCACACATCTCCCAATCAAGCATTCCCTTTGTAAACACAATAATCAATACAAAAACATCATGTATCATCAATTTCATTAACTCTTTCTATCATTACAACAATACAAAAACTAATTATTCTCTTACTTAAGGAGTGTAGTACTTATGGTAAGTACTTATGGTAGTTCATCTCTGTAATAACCTAACATTCATAAATTGCAACCTAAACGCCATTACAAATAAAAAACAATAAAACTTGTTCAATGGCAAAAAAGTCGATATTGCATACCCGTAACACTCTTAACACATAAACTATAGGTACTACAACACCACAAACTTTCTCGCATTAATGGCAATAGTAATGTAATATTGAAATATTGTAATTACTGCCATGTTAAAACTCACAACTTCAAAACAGACAAATTCCACCAATTCAAACGAAGCGCCTGAGGTGAATATCTATTTCGATAGTCAGGAACTATCATAGTTCGCACCGAGCAGCCGTGCCGTGAACATCGTACGCCACAGCTCTCTCTCTCTCTCTCTCTCTC
>BOPP01000002.1:1618463-1637523 GCA_017312745.1 Gryllus bimaculatus | reverse complement strand
ACTACACTTCACAACACTTCACGACACTCCAATTCAACTACTACTTTAAATAACTACTACTTTAAATATTCTTCTTCAATAAATTTTCTTCTGCAATTCAATTGAAGAGACGACCATGAAGCTTCAAGTGCGCGTCGTTGTACGCCAACGGACTGCAGCCGAAAGGCTTTTCAGTACACAGTCGAATTAGTGCGAGACATTGAGAGACAGGTATTTCAGGTATTTCGTAGAATGAACTTGAAGGGTATTGAATGTAAAGAAAACGGCAAAAAGTACTTTATGTACTTTATATACTTTAATAACTTTTCGTTTCCATGTTCATAAATTGCAATTTAACTCCAAAAACGGAACGAGATATCAAAATGTGTATAGGACGTTTCTTAAATAGTTATTTATGACACGAGAGCCAAAAATTGCTTTTTTATTTTGTGAGTAAGGCCGCACGAGCCCAGTAGCCCGAGTGGTGCAATTCTAAGACTTGACTTTTATTACGCATGTGATACACTATTTTTAGACAACCATACAGGATTTTATTGTATTTGAATTCAAATATAAAAATATACCTGATTATACACGAAGATCAGTCGTATGTGATTCGGTCAGTCGATAGTGTATTGTTTTCTATCTATCATTTATAGATTTATCTGTACATTAGAACATTATCTTTCTTTAACCATTAGTGCTAAAAATTGAAGTTCTAGCACGCTTTCCAAGCCCTGAAATTTCTTTTAGAAGTGACTGTCTAAAAAAGTATTTTATTACTATTTAGCTAAAACCAAAGAAAAAATAGTCGTACTTGGGGTAACAAAAACAATGATGTAATCATTATTATTATCTTATCATTCACCATTTTAATCGCGTCTCAAGATAATCCCGACTACGTTTGGTGGCACCTGTACTTTTAATTAAACTAAGGTCTTATAAGTCAGAATCCAAAGAGAAACCGCGTCAGGCCATAAATGTAGCTTCACTATGCGCACGTTTTGACCTCCTACGACCTGCCCGTTTACTGTAGTGGTAGGAGTAGAGGTAAGAGCGACTTACTATTTTATTAGAAATGCAGAAAAATTCAATCTGGAGTTTGTATGTAAATAAGTTTTCTATAACTCGGGAACGAAAGTGTCTAGTTTTTCAAATCGCGTTGTTTTAAATTTTATTATTATTTATATTTTGCAGTTTTCGGTCAACAATGAGGAATTATGGGGCACGAAATATGCTGTAGAGATATTGTTCTTAAAATTTGTCGTTTTTGAAAAATTTAATCATTTTTAAGTTTTAAATGGAACTATATATTTTCCTTATCAGCAAAGAGTATATCATAAAAAACTAATAGAATGATGTATCATATGCTAGAATATGAAAGTAGTTTCACTATGAATTAAGTCTTTCTGACATATGATTTTAAATTAAACGTAACAGTCAACTCGTAACAGTCTCGGCGCCACGAAGGCCACCGTTCCCGAAGCCAAAGGATGGGAGGGCTGCTACAAGAAATATTGTCCGTTTAACTGAAAAACACATGTTAGAAAATATAATTGTAAACTCAAAATACTAACATATGTTATATCATTTTATCCCTTTTTTATGATGTACCAATTACTATTAAGAAAAAAGATCGTTCCATTTAAAACATCACGGGTGATTAAATTTCCCGAAAAATAAAAATAGTACAAAAATATCTCTACGACCTATTACTTGCCCAATGATTCTGCATTGTTGAGCGAAACTGCACTTAGATTTTGTGAACCGTTAAGAAGTTATGAGGGTGGCCCATAGTTACTTGATGTATTTTTTTCAAAGAAAGAAACATCATTCAAAACTGAGGCTTCATTCCTAACCCTAACTTAAAAATTAATAAATTAATGTGTAAATACAAAAATAAAACTAACAAATACATTTATAACTATAAAAAATATGTTCATTTCGGAATTAATGTCTTCTTGTTGAATACTACTGTGTTAGATAATACAATGGTTTTCAACGGACGTGGTTAAACATAGTTAAATAGCGCCTATTACATTCAAAAGAAATTTGAACTTATTCATAGCTTTTGTATGCAGAGGAATTTAAAATATTCTCCAAACCATATTTTTAAAATTAAATCACTTACACTATAAGTATTTTTCTGGAGAAATTAATTGAACAATAGTTGTAAAATCTTAATAGTATATTGCGTAGATGACAATTATGGATAATTTTATTTACTTATTTTATTGTGTTTAGTGGTATATTTCGGAAACTATAAGTGTTAATTTTATTAATACAAATAAAAAAATCAACTCTAATATTTTGCTATCATAATATTTTAGGGTAATGCTGGCAAACCTCAACCGGAAAAATAGATTCATGTTTTCTTTTTCTAATATTAGAACCTTGTTGGTATTTGGCCTCATCTTATAATTTTAACAAAAATAAATTTATACGATAGCAAAGTTACAATATTTGTGTCTGCTTCCGTCCTTTCCAGGTGCACGTGGACCCGCGGAGGGGCAGAATGGTGCGAGCGGAATCCGAAGGGCTGGGGCATTCTACCTCCCACTCGCTCAGCGCAGTTAACAACCAGAGACAATTTTAGCTACAAGTTCGGGCGCCTTGAAATCCGCGCCAAGGCAGCGGTGGGCGATTGGCTGATGTCACGTAAGTACTCCTTATCTCCCATTTGAAAAGAAACTGCATAAACTTTTGTGCTGCAAGGTTTTGCGCTAAAGCAGCTTGTTTTGAAACCAATGTGTTGTGGCGTATGATAAATGCATGATAAAATTATATTGGTCCAATTTGTTAGAGAATGATACATCTTCGTAAAGTTACTTTTATAAAAACGATACTAAAACTTCGACGGCTTTATACACACAGTGTTAAAGAATTTTATAAGATAAATTTACAATTAAAACAAATAGAGAGAAATCGTTTATTTTTCTTTGTGCCTTTCTTCATTTTTAAATTTGTTTAAAGTGCGACTTTAATCACACTTTTTTCTATGCTAAAATGTGTCTTTATTCCTACTGGTATTTACACTTCACAACAACACCTAAACTGACAATCCTTGTGTCAGGCCAGAGCTTATCAAATGCACGCAGCCCTCAAGTTGTGCATCAGATTTACACACATGGCCTTGACATAACGTGCATTTTTGGAGTGTAGAAAGCCCACACTGAATTCGTCAAGTAAATCATCAGCGACCTTGGTCGGTTAACGTTTGGTGTGGAATAATTGGCGATTAACCTATTGGACCATACTTTATTGACGGTAATCTAAATGGTGACAAGTACAGAAACCTTCTTGATAAAGAACTATTGAGAATGCTTGAAGACGTAAATTTGGAAGTGCCACAAAACATGCAGTTTCATCATGATGGCTGCCCAGCACATTACTTGAGACGCACGGCGAGTTATTGGATGAGGGATTACAATTAATCTTGGGCATCGCTAGAGAAGGACCAGTGCACTGGCCAGCCAGATCACCAGACCTACCTCACCAATTTATTTTTGTTGCGGTTAACAAAAGATTGCTTTATAAGAAAACACTACTACTCGTGAAAACATGATGCAACGAATAAGACGCTTTTCCGCGATTATCCCAGATAGCTTATGCGATGTGTTCGTTCATTGTAGGACGCATCAATAATGCACTGAGTTCAGGATCATCATTTGAGCACTTACTTCAAATAAATGCTGAAGTATTCGTAGTATCATCTAAAACCAGCGCTCTGATAGTGAGAGGCAAAAAGACTCACTGAAAAAACCCAATAGTGAGAGGCAAGGAGAATCACTGAAAACAAGCACCCCGAAGGGAACAGAAAACTACTACGTCCACGTCGTTGTTCCTGAGTTACGCTAAAAGTAGTTTATTGACTTCCGTAGAAAATACTGATTTTTATTAATCGACCACGTTCAAAACCACTTAAATTACAGTCGGAAATCTTCGGAAATCAAATTTTTGCGTTTACAGCGCCACCTATCACAAATCAAAAAAAAAAAAGTTCAGCCAAATCTTATGTAATTTTGTTCGTAGAATCCGAATCTGAAATAAAAAATGTGGGATTCCTATTTAAGATATCAATATTGCCCACCGCCCCACCCGCTGGGGGCAGGGGGTGTGTGCTGATTTTAGCATAGAATAATTTCCCCTTCAAAACTGTTAAGATTTGGTCCCGGCTCAATGTTTCGTTCATCGCGTATTTTTTGAGTTATTTCAAGTTGTCAAGTTAAATTAGACATCTGTATATCCTCAGTAATTAGATAATAACTTTATAAATTTATAATGTATTCATTGCTAGTGAGAAAAATATAAGTCACTTTACAAAATCAGAGATGAATAAATTTCTCGAAAACTAAAAATATTTCAAACAATAATACTACGGCATATTACTTGACCTGTGGTTTCACATTGTTAAGCAATTTCGATATCGTCCCCATAGTTAGTGGGTTACCTGTATATGTAGAGCATCATATACACATACATACATATCATTTTTCCAGAACACCTTTCTTCAAAATAATGTTTGTTTCAGAGCTCCTCCTAGAACCACAGGCCGAGGTGTATGGTCGCGCCCCTGCTGAATCAGGCTTGATGCTGATATCCAAAATCAGGGGCAACCAGAATTTAGTGTCGCCAGAGGGAAGACTAGAAGGTGCTAGTCTCAGCATCACACAGGCACACATCGCCACGTGCCACCGGATATTGTTTATTTTTAAAGCCTGTGAACTTAAAGGCAAGAAATACTCCGACGAAATGCACCTGTACTCGGTCATTTGGACTCCCGGTGAGTACTTGGCAACTGTAGTAGTAATACAAAATTTCTTCTTTCAATTACATCGGTAAACAAGAAAATGAAATCGTTTGCCTGCAAATTTATTTTCATTTAGTGAAAACAACGTTGTAACAATATATTTCAGCAGCAAACAGTGTAATAAATATTTTACGTTACCTACAATTTTCGTCACCTCTTATTAAAATGTGTTTAATTATCAGGCAGGAGCTATATTTGAATGAACACTAAATAATTAGTAGTCTTAGTACTTATCACCGAGATATAATTTTAGCTACGTTAATATGCTATGTTAGAAACAATGTTAAAAATGTAAACGACAAATGATTTTACTGTGTAAAAAGATATTTTCTCAATAGTGTTTGTAATGGGATGTTGTTGTGGGATCCACAAAGTTATACTCATCAGGGCCGGCAGAAGTGGAGGGTGCGGTGGGTAGTACTACTGAAGCGAAATTTTTCCAGGTGAGTAATTACTCACCTGGAATTTAGACAAAAGTGAAAAAAATCCAATTCAACACAATTTCTTACCACCTTGGAACAGCCGACCTGGATGGCCGAGGAGACAAGAGCGTGTGCCGACCCAGCGCCTCAGCCGGAAGGGTCCCGGGTTCTTGTCCTGCCGTCGGCATCGTCGTTTGTCCTTTGTCTTTCATGCATTGGGTTCTCGAGGAAGGCCTTGTGAGTCTGCTCATCTCAGGCCAAAGAAACCGCAAGTGTGTCAGCGTCTAGGAAAAAGGTTAATGTGCGTTCCCATGAGGGACATAGTGGGTACCAGGAGAGCCGAAATCGGCATCCCCTGAATCTGAAAAAAGCCCCAAGCGGAAAAAAAAGCGAACTTGCACCCGTACCCAGCATTAGTTGATGAGATCAATATTGAGAATGTGATGGATGACTTCATTTTTTTAAATCCCAAAATAGTGTGAGTTTTCGCAAGCGTTGATCGACACCAATTAAAAAATACTGAGTAAGCTACATATTTTATACTCGTATCGTTATCATGATTTTTCTTCACGAAATCTTAAGTACAATAACAAATGACATGCCCTCTACCCACGATACTCTCCACATGAAATTTATACGTTTCGCTGGCCCTGATACTCACAAAACTTGAAATTACTCCTCGAATCCCAACAGTGAAGTATTTCATTTGAAGTGGAAAGATTTACAACGAAACAAATATATTTGTACTAATAAAATAGAAGCTAGGAAAAGCTTACTACTTAAAATAAAAAAAAATATCTTTACTAAAATACTCATGATATATTAAGTGACGTCTATTCTAAAAGGGAAGGTTACTTGGGTGAGTACGTTTAGACTACTTTGGTTTGATAGTTTTTTCAAGTTCCACAGTGACATGGATTTGCTTGATTATTCATCTTTCATATGAGATGAATCATTTCTACGGTTTACAGTGGGTTGGAATAGCGACGTCGAGATGATTATTGCCATTATCACTTAATCAGTTAAAGGAAACGAATTCAATGAAACAGCATAATTATGTACACCATAAATTATATAGTATATCATAGATATACTCGTAGAAGTGCTCAAAGGAATAGTATTATAATTACAATGAAATTATGTATTGTCAATGCTATTCAAACAACGATTCATTTACTATAATTGAAATTATAATATTACTATTTTCGATGTCTTTTCAACTTCAATATTCGCTAATACCCGACATCTGAAATTGAAAATATCATTACTGAGTCTCAGTGACATGGAGGTCCTAATCCGTGTGGTGCAAGTAGAGAAGCCATTAAATTATTATTTGAAAATTCATTTGTAAAGTAGTCAGTAGCTTGTAGCCTATAATATTTTCATAAAAATTGTTATGCCACTGATATATATATATAATATATTAATATATATATATATATATATATATATATATATATTATATAAATTAATCACATATGTAATAACATGTTTCTGTAAGTGTTTATTATTTTATTGTAGAGTCTCTTAAGATAAAGCTGGATGATTGCAACCATGAAGTAAAACCCCCACATGGCAGTTTTCTGAAGCATGGATACTTCAAAGACAATTGTGAAAATAGTCCATGGGAGAAGGGTACTCATTTAGTACCTTTTGATCAAGAGGTACGTTTTGTACGAAACTATAAGTAAATCAGCCCAATCATTGTATAGTATCGTAATATTAATGGTTTTCTCTTTGGTTCAGTTTTATGTCTCATTCAAACTCATTCCGGGAGGATTTGGTTTGCATCACGACGTAGACATAACTCCTAACGGTAAACCAAAGAGTGCTATATACAGTGAAGGAGATCCTAAGGTACGTTAAGCACTTCGATATTTAATCTTATAACATATAATGACTTTTATAGTGAGTAGCATCTTAACATTCTTTATATTCCATTACAGGCGCCTCTGAGCTTTTGGAGGCACAAGGAAGTATGGCTCCCGACGTGGACATCAGATCTAGAAGTGGATTCTGTGAAAGTATGGGCACTGTGATATTTAGTTAGATGTAATGTAGGTACGATAATATTATAAGTGAAATAAATTTAAGAGCAGAAATTAATTTAACTGCAGTTAAATTAAATAACTTTATTTTCGTAATTGAATTGTAATGAGTTTAAATCTTTGGCGCTCTAGAAAAATATTTTTCAAGGCATTTTCTAAACGATCACCGACATTTCCGAAATAGAGTATCTGTTATATTTTTAGAAAGGCATTTTCTATAGTGTACAATAATGATATTTACCGAATGCATTCTAAGAAAACTGAATGATTTTTACAATGCGGTAACGATGGAAAGTGGTGTGAGAGAGATAAAAGGATAGAAATAAAAAACTAAAAAAGTTCACTTTTACACTCTCTTTTTTGGTGTTTGCTAATACTGTATAAAACTGTCACATTCATACACATTCCAGAATTTAAAAAAAATTCAAATTAGTAGCTTTTTGTGGGGACCAGTAAACGGATGAAATAATGAAGTCGCCAGAAAACGAAGAGTAGAGCTGAAGGTGAGTTACTGTTCACAAAAATTAAATATGCAGTTCGTTTACCGTTGCAAGTAAGTTTTTTATAACTCAGGAACAAAAATGTCTATTTTTTTAAATGTTTCTAATCTCGCTCTTTTTATATATTATTTTTATTTATTTTGATGATTTCTTAAAAGTACCTACTCATCTTTTAATTATTTGTAGTTCAAGTAAAAATGTTAAAGTGAAAATGATCAGAAGGGAGTCTGGGACTCAAGAAAACGTGCGTAGATCCCCGCGATACGTCACATACCCTTTTTACTGTTTTTTGACTAAATAAATCCAGATCTAAACTCCCAATTGATTTTGTACGAAGTAGGTTAGCCCGGTAACTTTTGTATCTTCCTTACGTACAGTATACGAACACTGAAAAAGTAGAAATTATCTTAAAAAATATCGAAAGTATTTCTCATTTCCTCAGTTTCCACGTGTTTGATTTTGTATTGACTTTTGTGAGAAGTGGTTTTCTGATTTGCGATCATCCAATGATATTTTTAGCCGATGAATACGAATACAACCTTCTCACTGAATTGTAAAAATATTGTTCAGCACTGTTCGGAATGACTGACTAACTACAGTGGTACTGTAGACACCAACAACCTTCGTGTCTAGTCTCGTTATCTATGTAAATTTCACACCACAATGTTATAAACAACCAACTTTGTGTCTAGTCTGATTACCTCTCTAAATTTTACAACACAATGTTGCAAACAAAATTACTTCTCAACGTCAACTTTTTAGAATTTGTTGCGTCTTTCATTGTTGCAACGCGTCTCCAAGCCCCGCGGGGCGTTGAGCATTTTGCGCTTCCGGAGTAATCCTCCATTAATTCATATACGTCATACCTGTCACGTCTCGTCGCAGTCAGTTTTCAAGACGACCGCCAAATAGCATCTTACTACGCGCCCCTGCGTCACTACTCAGCGGCCAGAATTGGAAAGGATTTAGTAGGACTGAGATAGGGTTTAAAACACTTCACAGGGGTTGGACTAGCCCCTGTGAAGCAAGCAAACTCGTTTTGTCATAACAAATTTCTACGGGGATTCTGCGGGAATCGAACCCGGAACCCGAACTCGGAACTTCAGTGGTGAGAGGCAGGCGAATTAGCTATTGAGCATAAGACTGATGATACTGCAGTCTATTTTATTACTGCTGTAATGTTTGTATCAATTTAAAATTATCATCCACTTTTCTATCATTAGCTCCGCGTATTTTTAACTTAATAAGTTAGGTTTCTCACAAAAAATCTGCTTATTGGCACATTCGGTTTGAAACGTCAGGTTCATTGCATTGTTTCTTTAACACTGTCGCCTACGACATTCAGTGAAATCTTGTCGATGCTTTGTAAGAAAGGATTTGAAAACACGGTGTTATTGGAGAAGATGCTTATTACGAATTCTTAAGGTAGTGTTCCTATTTTGTGTTACTATTTACTGTGATGTTTACCTTACATTTCACTAAAAGTTATAAATCTACGAAATATACAAATATTTCTGTAATTGTTGTTTATATGAAGTTTTCTCAATAATTTTGATTGAAATTGGAATATTCATCACTATCGCTGTGGTAATATGATCTGCATTAAGTGGTCAATTATTTTCAAATAATGACCAATACGCAATATTTTGTAAATCATATAATTCAAATTCTTTAGCTTCATTTATACAATTCAAGAACTGTATGTAACAGTTGGTCACTAAAGGTGTTCCCCTCGAATATCTCTTGAACAGTTCTAGATATTGAGATACGATTTCACTCAAACTCATGGGAGTGACACATAAAATGATTTACCTAAATAAATCCAAGGTTACTATATAAAACGTAAGTTGCTTCGATATCTATTATATAAAAAAAACATAATGCAATATTTTACACAATGGCATACCCCCTGGCACATATGTAGGCTATTGCAATGAAAGGCACATCTCAATAACTATGTTACATCTCTTAGTAGTTATTCAAAGATTTTAGAAATATTCAAAGAGAAAATCTTAAGTAAGCAACCTGAGTATTTGTGTAGTTATACGATTGAAATCCCGACACTAATATACTAATAAATGTTAACATTTCTTGAAAAGTACAAGGCAAATACGACCGGTATACGACGAGTTCCTTTCCTATTAAGTGTTATGCCTCAAAGTCTAATTTTCCTTCACGGGGAGTGCGCAATGCTGCGGTGATGCTGTTCTTCCCATGATCGTCGCTTCCCGGTGTATGCACTCGCTAGAGAGCCCTTCCATTTCAAGTGTATATACATAAGTATTAGTGGATGAGGAGGATGAGTGGCAACCGTTGCCGCTACAGGACGAGATGGCAGCGAAGTTTCGACACCAGCTGTATAGCTTTTCAACTTCGACCCTTACTGCATGAACACAGTCAACTCTCCAAATCCAATGCTCTATTACTCTACAAAACAATAATCCGGCCGACATTACTCTATGCTTGTCCCATCTGGACCAATGCTGCTAATTCCAACCTCAACAAAATACAAGTTATCCAAAATAAATTTTTAAGATTAGCTACAAAAGCATCATGGTACATCAGCAACAATCAATTACACAATGATTTAAATATAAACACAATAAAAAACCAAATAGCCTATCTCGCACACAACTTTTACACTAACCTTCTCCTAATTCAAGCAACATCCTTCTATAAACTAGGCAAAGCCCCCAATTATCAAACAAGAATTAACAACAGATATCCCCTCCATTCATTTTATAAAATATTCGCAAACTTGGAATAATACTAATGTGAGGTGCTTTCTGCTACCTCTCCCATTTTTTTATATAATTGTAATGTATAATTTTAAGTTAGTGTAAGTTAGTATAAAATAGGTAAAGGCCATAAAGCATTTTCACAGTTAATATGTAAACTGAACAATGTAATGTCTACTAAAAATAAAATTACAAAATAAAAAGCTGTATAGCTACATCGAATTCAGCGACTGTCCGGAGGAGAACTCTCGCAGTATGCTGCTCTTATCGGTAGTTTTAAATGGTTTCTCTGTTTCCACCACCGGCCAATGCCGGAGCAATACTCTAACAATCGGAGCAGAGACAGCACGTGATGTTCCTTTCCTCATCCATGGCCTCTCCCCTCTCTTACAAACACACACACACACACACACACACACACACACACCCCATACTTACTTGCTCCACACTAGCACGTGTAACGGGAGGCCAGGCGCGCTTAGAGCTCGTCCCAGGCGAAGCGGTGTCCCGTTGGGGAGGTGCCGCGTGTGTGTGTGTGGGGGGGGGGAGGACTCGCGAGACCAGTTGTAGTTTGGCGGATCACAGATTCCAACTGTGGAGCAGCACCATCACCTGCTCACAACTTGTGCTTCTCTCACGGAATTAATTGCCTAAGACGTTGTGGGACCAGAAAACCGGCTGGAAATATTCACACACTATCGTTATTATGGCGATGTTGTTTCCCTCGCATGAGAGGCCTCTTTCTGCCTGAGAGCAGAAGCTTCACATTAGCTGCGATGACGAGGTCAGAATATTGATTATTTGTCTGCACACAAACCAACATTAAAATATTCATCAGTCTTGAGCCGCAAGTTAAGTGCATTTATTGGTTAGTCTTGCTTCTCGTGAACAAATAATATAATTATATCAACATGCTGACGACATGAGCTCATAATGTTTCATCTGCTGACGTTCATTCAAGAATTCATTCACTCAAGAGACATCTTGATTGGATTCAATGTAGAAATACAGTAGGTAAGTATTATATGAAGGTAAGTCCCATATTCGCCTCCTAGTTTAGGCGAGTGAGGAGGTTTAAGTCTCTTCCTTTTTCTGAGCATGGATAACTTTACGTCGTGAATGATAAGAGATGAATCGATATGTACGATTCATCTCTTATCATTATGTGTATTATTGATACTGCACAGGGGGTGATGTAGCAAGCTAACCGCGCCACAACAACATAGTGGAAATAACTATGAGTTATGCGGGGCGCAACGGGCAGCCTTGGGCTCATGCTCCCAGCGTCACCGAGACCGGCGGGGAATAACTCAAATATCGATATACTAAAAAACTGGGTCATTAGATGGTCTCGAAAAGAAACATATTTGGCTTTTGATAAAAAAAGCGAGTTCTGTTTTCCTCTCTATTTTTCTTTGATAAGAAACAACTCAAATAAAAATAGAGGAATCAATAAATTCTATGCATTTTAAGAAATGTTCAATTAGGCTTTAAGATAAGAACAGTTGGTTTCAATTAAATTGTTTTGCTAAATCTGAGTTTTAGAATGTACGTCCCACGTACTGAATTTTTTGTTGGATCGTTTATTTCTTTACAAGTATTCTGAATAATTTTCCATAAAGTAATTAAATATTGTTCTCAGGAGGAGAAAAAGAATAGTTGAAGATAATAAATATTATAGAAGAAAGAATTTGTCCTATTTTATTTCATGTTTTGACTTATTTTACTTCATGTTTGCAATATGTTTTCTGATTTGGAATAATTAGTTTATAAAACTTAAGACTGTTTATTCTCGCATCTTGCTTACAATTCTCTCTTCATGTTCTCTTATGAAAGAAACAAAATCTTATTTGCATTGTAACGATGACAGAGCCCGTATTTATTTCGCTTTTTTTAATTTTTTACACATTTTTTCTGTTTAGGAAGAGTCCAAAAGGTGACAATTGACATTTCAGATCTAACAGAAAGATATTATGAAATCAATCAGACAACTGGCCAAAGGCATTTTGATAACTTTCAGATCCCAACTGGCAGCAAGCTGCACAAATTTGGAGCCGTACTGCTCAAAGTAGTATTTTGTATTCCTAAAGAAGAATTTTCTGACAAATAATTTAAATAAATTTCTGGAGACTGTATTTTGATTTTAATTTGTGAAATTTTCGACTGCAAGAACTTCCATTAAATTTTATTTACACTGCCATTTTCCAGAAAATAAATAAAATATACTACGAGAAAAAAATTTAATTATACAGTTAGCTGAAACGGTTAATTTAATGTTGAACCATTTAAAGGGTTGACAGTTTGAAAAGCTTCTTTCTCGTGAATCAATTCTCGAAGTATCAGATTAAAACAACGGAAAATCAATTGATTATTATTACGTAAATGTTTTTATTACGTAGTTGTACAGACTTTCAGGGGGAGCAGCACGCCCCTTTCCTATGTGCATGTCTATGCTCTGAAGCATCAGGCCTATTCTGCGATTAAATTAGAGCGATTTCTGACGTTCGATCAGGTCCATGCGGTTATCCATTTGGGTGGCTCGGGGCATCAACTGATGTCACTGTGGTGCCTGTGACCGAGTTCAAGTCCCAACGGCGAGAGGATTTTCAACACTAGCTCGATAACTAGGTCGAATACAGGCACTTTCCGAAGGAGAATTCCAGCGTTCAACTGTTCTGATCGGTAATTTTCCATTTTTTTTCTTACCCTGTGAATGCTGGAGCAATGCACTAACGAATGGGCGACGGACCGCGCGCGATCTTTCCTACCTCTTCCTTGACCTGTCCTTACCCCTTACTTACGCTCACTTACACTTATCTGTACTACAGTACCACACATATCGGGTGCTTAGAGCTTATCCCGGCAGGGGTGGTTTCCTGTCGGTGGCTGGGGTGCTGACGGGTGCTCAGCGCCCAATATTGCGCGGGGGAAGATCATCCCGACTTCCCACGATAAAAAAACATACACCGCACTTACGGTACTTATGAAGAGACAGTTGACGCGGCCAACATCACTAATCAATCAATCCAATCGGGGGCTTCAATACCCCAAATTTGGTTGTTACGGAGCTCCCGATTGGCCAACCGTGTCCAGGACGCTGATCGCACGTCAGAAGAGTCTGTGATTAAATCGGAGTATAAACTGCGGGTCTGCGAAACGCGGCGGCGCGGCCGGCCTGCTGCCAAGGAAAACCTGCTTCCTGGCGAGCGCGCGGCGGGCGCCGGCAACGCCGCTGCCGCCCGCGGGCGCCCCTCGCGAGCCACCGGCGAGGTCAGTGCGGGCGCCGCCGACCAGCGAGAATCATGTGCGGCGCGCGATGCGTGGCGGTCGCCGCCGTCCTGATCGTGTGCTGGTGCAACGTCGTCTCTGCTCACGGGAACAAATCCCCGGTCACCATCATCGTGCAAGCCTTGAATCCCTCAGGCCTACGCATCGCTGTGACAGGTTTGTTGAAATGCACGCCGCGTAAGACGAGCGACACCCGGCGTGCGCAATCGCCTTGTTCATGTTGATGATGCGGAGTGGTTGGGCACTTTGAATATCGCGCTTAACGCTACTAAATGTCACGAACATTTCTCTTCTAGTCACCTTAAACATTTTCTTCGTGAGATTTTCTCCCAACCAAAAGATTCATAACGTCTGCTAACCTAATTTAAAGATACTTTTGATTTAATTGCCTGTAAAAAATGTAAATTATCTTAGGGAATTTGTGTCGTAAAATCAAATATTATCCCACAAAGATAACCTTGTTTTAATTAATATTTTTGTACTGTACTAAATCAGTAGTTACGTGCCGGCCGTGCCGGCGTATCACAACGCATCCAACATACGGGAGGTATTCTCAGTGTGAAATAATTATATTTCGCTTTTTGGAAAATTCTATATTTATGTACTTTTACTAACCTCGAAATTTCTAATTTATATAACTAACTTTTTTATTTTTAGAGAATTTTCAAGTCTTTTTGATAAAAACACAATATCCAGCATGCCTTACATTAGGATTGGTAATCCAGAAGCGCGATCTTGAGATTTCTCGGAACCAACGCAATACCTCGACTGCACAATCCTTCTCGAACTTTTCCGTGATTTTCGTGCACATCATGTCATGACGCGTGCATTTGTATGGCCGATCTAAGTATCGTTGCCGTTATCTTTTTATTTATATTAAATTATAATTTATTTGTGAATAAATGGTTTCTCTCTTATTCTGTATCTTATCGAACGTGAAGGAATCAGCTTACTTCACGAGAACATGGTGAACGATAACACGGAAAGGCGTCATACTCATAACCTCAAAATTTTAAGGTGATTTTATACTCCAATTTTTTAAAGTAGCGCTAGATGAACAATCGGAAGCGTAAACGTCATCACGGTAGCGTCATGTCACAGTGACCATCACCGTCGTCACAAAATTCACCATGTATTTGTATAATATATCAATCAATAAATAAATGTATTGAAGCGGATATAGGAATCCAAGGGTTGCGAATTCGATTCCATCATTACACATGGATAGTTTTATCATCTGACAATGGACAAAATGGCAAGTTAAATCCATATTATCATTTATAACTCTGCCTATTACCACCTGCCGCAACACATTAAGGTAACATGCTAAATGAAGTGAAAATTTATTACGCATATTCTCTACAGATACACCAGGAATTGATGTCGTCGTCATCAACGCCAATATTAATGCTCCCATTGTTGAAAGTGATTCAGGGAAGATAACGGGGAGTGTTGTAGAATCTCAAAATGGTTTATGGATGTTGGAAGCAAAGGATGTGGCCTTGAAAGAAGGTGATGTTGTGTTCTACTCAGTGTACGTGGCTTGTGGACAGCAAGGCGACCGGATGAAAGGGCAGCAACCAATACTAAGTAAGGCGTTTAGTGTTGTGCTGATGTCTCCCCAATTGCTTCGCTTTTCCTTTTATTATTTTAACGAAGCTCATGGCATACAGATCTGGTGGAGCCAAGCTGCCGACCCTCACCAACAACTGTCAATGGTCGAACAGTGTGTGGAGGAGAACTTGTACTGGAAGAAAATTTCGATACTCTGAATAAATCCCTGTGGAAACACACCATACAGTTTTCGGATGAACCGGCAAGTACATCTATTTAAGCTAGAAAATACTTTTTTCTTGAACTCTTAATTCATTAAGTTATAAAATAACGAAATAACTATATATGTTTGCAAATTGTGTCAATTCACGTACAGAAATTACTGATTAAAGTATTTTAATTTAATTTAAATAATTATATTGAATTAAAAATGTTTACACTGCATGCCATACTCTACAGGATAGAGATTTTTGTACGTACACAGACAGCGAAGAAAACAGCTTCGTGAGAAATGGAGTTCTTCACCTCAAAGCAACAATTCTGGATGCTCATGATCTACTGAAACCTACAAAATTAAGAAGGTACAAGACGTTCGTTGTTTACATTTTTTGTGCGTATGAAAGTTAAGTCATACATTTTTGTTAGTGTAAGTGGCTTTTAGGAGTGATAAAAATCATTTTGTCAAATTACCCCGCCCCTCCTTTCCTCGCTCTTGCGTTCGACTCTCTTCCTTGCATCCATACTCCGTGCCATTCCCTCTATGCACCAGCCGCTGCAATCACTGTTCACTGCGCCCCACCCATTCCCGAAATGCACCCTCCTTCCCTGCTGCGCCTCCCTTACTTTTGCGCTCCACCCCTACCCGCAGTGCGGAAGATCTCGAGAGGCGGATACCCGCTGTCACCAGTGAGACCCATCGCTGGTATGCCGCTGCGCCCCTCTCATGCCACACTGCTGCGCCCTCATCCCAGGCCCAGCCTGCGCGCCCTCCCATCCCGAGAAATGCACCCTCCTTCCCTGCTGCGCCTCCCTTATACTTTTGCGCTCCGACCCCTAACCACTGTCAGGCGCACCCATCCTTACCTGCGCTGCGCACCTCTCACTGCCACACGTTGCGCCCTCACCAGCCCCCGTGGCGTCCCTCCCCTTCCGAAAATCACCGTCCTGCCGCTCGCGCTCCCTATGATGTTTGCGGCGCTCCACCGTACCGCGTCAGCCACTCCATGCCTTACTCGCTGCGGACCCCTCTCACGCACTGCCGACAGCCTGCTGCGCCGTGCATCCAGCCCCTGCGCCCGCATTACCCGGAGAATGCCACCCTCCGGGCTTCCGTGCTGGCCGGCTCCCTTACTTTGGTGCGCGTCGCAACTTTCGCGGCTAACCGCCTGGTCACAGCAGCGTGTACAGGGGCGCTGCGCCCCTCGTCGGACGGTTGCCACGAGGGGGACTGCGGGCGCCTCAGTCCCAGCGCGCCTGGCGCCCCTGCCCATTCCGAAATGCACTGCTCTTCGCGTGCTGCGGAGCCTCCCCTCACGGTTTTGGGCGGCTCCCATGCCAACCGCCTACCCACGCTTGTCAGCGCACTCATGGCCTTAATGGCCGCTGCGCCCCTCTCACTGCCAGCCAGGACTGCTGCGCCTCGAGATCCCATGGCGTCCCCTTGCGCGCCCTGCGCCATTCTCCGAAATGCAGCCCCCCTTGCTGCCTGGCGCCTGCCCTTACTTTTGCGCTGCACCCCTACTCCACGTGTCAACACCCATCCTTACTCGCTGCGCCCCTCTACTGCACAAGTGCACATCGCTGCGCTCATCCCACCATGCCCCGCTGCGGCCCTGCTCGCATATTCGCCGGAAAATGCAGCGCCTCCTGTGCCCTGCGTGCGCCTCCCTGTACTTTTGCGCTCGCACCCCTACGCTGGCACTGTCACCACCTCATGCCTATCGCTGAGCCCTCATCATCACGAGTGCACACCCCGCTCGCGCCTCATACCACCCGCTGGCGTGGCCGGCTGCGCTGCAGTTCCGAAAATGCGCACCCGCCTTACGTTCCCTGCTATGCGCGGATTCCTTCACTTACTTTGCGCGTCCATCCACCCCTACCGAGCTGTCACCGTGATGGTCCAGGCACCTTAACGCGCAGATTGGCGCCCCGCTCACTGACACGGACTGCTGGCGGCCATCCCAGGCCCCCTGCGCCCGCGTCCCATTCCCCGAAATAGCACCCTCCGTCCCTGCTGCGCCTGCCTTAACTATTGTGTCGCTCCACACCTAGCCGCACATGTCGCACCCATCCTTGACGCGCTGCGCCCATCATCACTGCGACAGTCTGTCTGTACGCTCACTCCCAGCCCGCCTCTGCGCCTCGGCTCGCCATTCCCGAAATGCACCCTCCTTTCCCCTGCTGCGCGCCGCCTTGATATTTCTGCGCTCCACCCTTACCCACTGTCACCGACCTCATCCTTTGACTCTCCTGCGCCCCTCTCACGTGCCACACGGGCGTTGAGCGTGTGCCGCTATCCTGCACCTCCGCTGCGGGCCCCTCCCATTTTCCACCTATGACTTCCACAGCTCGCGCGCGCAGCCCTCGTATCATTCTCGGGTAGTGCATTCCCCTCGTGCGCTCGCCACACCTACTCGCTGCTGTGCCACCGCACTCCCGTGATGCTTCTCCATTCCTTCGCGCACTACACCCTTTCACAGATAGGCGACAAGCAGCCTATTCGTCGGTTATGTCCAGGCCGCACAGGCTGTCGCCCTCCTCTACCCCTGCTATCCTCTGTCCCAAGCTGCGACTGCACGCCACGGCGCCCGCGAGAACTCTTGTTCGGCGGTCTGTGGGCCTCACGAACTCCTACACCTAACTACTTAACATAATAACGAGCACCAATTTCTTCCGTATATTACTGGTATTAAATGAACTCAATAGTGTTTCGTTTTTGATTTCCTACGTGTAGGTTTCTTTGTCAAGCTGGCAGCAATGTGAGACGCCCAGAATTCCAAGTCCGTGACCCGTGGGGGCCATCTCTGTCAAGGTTTGGGAACAGCACAGACACACGCGCTGGCAGGCTTCAGCTGAATGTGGCGGAGCGCAGGGGGTGTTAGCGCGGCTGGGGGTGGGCAGGGAGATCGGGAGGCGAAGTCGACGATCCGGCGCCAGAGAGCAAGCGGCGGGAGACGGACTGATGATCCGACAGGTAAGACGTCAACTTTCTACGGATGCTGCATGTTCTGTTGATAATAATTTTTGAGAAAAAAGGTAAAGGATGTCATCAAAGGTGTAGTTGTCACGGGTGGTTTTGCACATGACCGGTTATACCTCTTTACCGGTCACCTGGCGGTGGAAACGTGGGCCGAAGACAGCTTACGTGATTCCAAGATTGGTCCCCCATGAATCACTTCGGTATTTGTGTGTAAGCGATCAATGCAAAGACGTAAAAAGCAACAAATGTCTTGATAAAATAGTTGTTGATATTAATAATGAATCACAAAGAATCACGTCTCTTAAAAATCAATGTAATTGGAAAAGTAAGCCAGTAAAGGGAGAAATGGAACGAATCGGGTCAAAAACGTGTGGCATGTAGAACTGATTTGTGCCAATAGACACAGAACAGCTTTAAAGTCGTTATCACAAGTTTGTATAGAATGTAATTAGTCTCTATTTATTCAAGATGTTAGCTTAATTGTTACTGGCACATGTGCGTTTATATTTTATCGCGGATTAA
>BOPP01000002.1:1581848-1618438 GCA_017312745.1 Gryllus bimaculatus | reverse complement strand
CAACTATGCTCCACACCTTCCCCGCTGCAGCCCTCGCATCATTCTCGGTACGTGCATTCCTCTCTCGCTTCGCCCCACACCTACTCGCTGCTCCACACCCACTCCCGTGATGCTCCATCCTTTCCCACTACAGCCCTTTCACAATGCGCAACACCTATTCTCGGTATGCCGTCCCACACTGCTCGGCCCCCTCACCCCTGCTATCCTCTTCCCAGCTGCACTCACCCCACGCCGCGAAACTTCTTTTTCGCGTTGTGCCTCACCCCTACACCCTAACTACTTAACTATTAATAACACACAATTTCTTCCGTAATTACTTATTATGAACTCAAATAGTGTTTCTTTTTGACTTTCCTACGTGTAGTGTTTCTTTTGTCCAGCTGCACATGGAGACGCCCAGATTCCAAGTACTGTGACCGCCATCCTCAAGGTTGGGACATTCTGCCGCCTACGCGCTCAGCCCAGTTGACGACGAGAGGCACCTTTAGCTTCAAGTTCGGGCGAATCGACATCCGGGCCAAGACAGCGGCGGGAGACTGGCTGATGTCAAGTAAGACGTCCTTCTACGGATCTTCATTTCTTTGATAATAACATTTGAGAATAAATAGGTAAAATTATCAAAGGTTGTATTTCACGTGCTTTGCAAAATGACCGGTTAACCGTCTTACCCACTGGCGGTGAAGTGGCAAGAAGGTTTATTTCCAAATTTCAACAAATAATTGAAAAATATTTGTTGATATTAATAACAATCACAATTGATCATCTCTCTTAAAAATCAATCTAAAAAAATTAGCTACTACGAGAAATGAACGGAATCGATCAAAACCTGTTGATTAGACTTTGCAGAATAACACAGAACACTTTGAAATCTACAACACCAAGTCTCTATTTATAGTTGTCACTTGATTTTACTCTCAACATGTCACATATATTTTTATCGTTATGTGAAATCGATTACTACAATCGGTTACTCGACCAACATTTTCATGGTCCGGTTGAGTTAATTTGTAGTTTCGGGTGCCCAACTCAAATAGTCTGCGCTGCGCGAGACCGGAATACGCATTGCGGCTGAGGAGGGATGACTGGTGGAGGAGGGCAATGAACGAGGACGTCAGTACAGGCTCGCTGCACGGTGGTTTCGGAATCCGCGCGAGTTGCTGTTAGGCGAACGCGAAATATTTGACTTGCACACCCGAAAGCAACAAAGACACGATTAAGTGTGCTTCGAGCTTGATGAGGATTAGAAAGCCTGATCCGGAGCCTCGCCATGAAAAATAGAATAGGTTCAGAACGAAGCAAGACATAGTTAATTAAAACTGTTGAATATCAACAATACAATTAAAATTGTGTGACCAACGACGATATTATCGATATTCAGACACATGTTTATACAAGTATTATCTATTTATTTGCATGATTCTTTATAAATTAATTTATAGTCTCAAAGTCACAGTACATTGGTTATCTCCAGCCTCGGAGGCCTACAACCCCAACGTATTCATATTTATCGTTATTTAGGAAGAGGCATTCGAGACAATTCCGTACGCGTGAATTATCGCAGAGTTAATTTAAAAGTGGAAAAAGGAGGGAAAAAAGTTCGACAGAACGCGCAATGTTTCGCCATTTGCAGAGCTGGTGCTGGATCCGAAGGCGTCCGCGTATGGGAGCATTCCCTTCGAGTCCGGGCGCATGGAGATGCTGCGATCGCGGGGCAACGCCGACGTGCTGGAGCCCTCGGGCTGGCAGCTCGGGGCGCGCCTCAACGACCCGCAGGCCGACATCCGCGCCTGCGACCGCAACCTCTGGCTCTACAAGAACTGCCCCCTCAACTACGGCAAGCTCTACTCCGAGGAGATGCGCGTCTTTTCTTTGGTGTGGACGCCCGGTAAGCGTTTTGAGGTGGACGTGGCGCGGGCGGTCTGCAGCCAGGTTTCGAGCAGTCGCGACTCATTCGTAATTCTCATACACTACTCTTCTTTGGTGCATTTTTGGTCAGTTGTGCAGGCCCTCACATTCACACAGATTTCTCTTAGTTTACAACATAATAGTGCAATGCAGAAATAGACACAAGATATCCTGTAATCACAGGTTTTCTAATAAATTAAATATGAGATTTGTTAAAGGGGAGGTATTATTATTGGAGTTATGTAATGTATTTAACATGTTATTATTTTGTGAAGAACAACAGTTTATTTATGTAAATTATTTAATTATGTAACCCGATTTCCGATTTCTTCCATTCCCGATTCGACCCCGATTTCTTTCATGCAGATAAATAACACATGTTTCATCAGTCGAACACATGTTTCGATGAGCAGAGATACTATTAAAAATAATTATTATGTAGACTATGTATACAATAGTAGTTCTTTTTCTATATGTATCAGTGTATGCTCCTGAAAAATTCATTGTGTGAGCTCTTTTTACCTCACCTTTTCGTTCGTCCTCTATGAATGTAAACATTTATATATGCACTTGTTTTAAAATGTGTTTAATTTAAAGACACTTATTAATACTTTTACTTTACAGAATCCATTACAATGACAATTGATGGCGAATGCGAACATATCATAAGGCCACCCGCTGGAGGATTCTTAAAGCACGATCGGTTAAGAGATGAATGTTACGATAGTCTCCTAGAGCGAGGAACACATATGGCGCCTTTTGATAAAGAAGTAAGAATCTGTAGAGATTATTTAGACTAATCATGCTTCTGTTGAAATAACTACATTGACGTTCTTTCCAGTTTTACATCTACATCGGTCTTTTGGTAGCCGGATTCAATAACTATTTAAATGAAGTTATCAGTAAAGGTAACCCTAAACCCTGGAATGACCGTGATCCAAGGGTAAGTCTCTAATATTTCATTAAAAAACCTGATGTGATGTTGATACTATTCGAATGAACTACTTTCAATTTCAAGGGTGTTAATTTGTGAAAAGGCACAGTTTGCAACACCCTTCACTGTTTCAGGCATGGCTTAAGTTCTGGCAGCAGAGACACCTGTGGGAACCAACATGGATTTCAGATATGGAAGTAGACTATGTTAAAGTTTGGGCCTTGTGATACAGCGAATCTATGTTCCATCATACAAGAAATAATTAATTTTTATTTATAATGTTTTATTGTGTTTAATTTTATTTATGTTTCTGTAGACGCATAGACTAAATCCAAGCGATTTCTTGAGATATCGTATAAAAATAACACACCATTTCTAACATACTTAACATTTTTTACACACTTCCCGGTTTCTCTTATTTATTTATATGCAATAACACACCATTACTCACATTGAATTATTTTCAATGTATGAACATTTTATTTGTAATGTTAACAACTACCTTTTAGTGATATTTACGAATATTTGCTAGAAGAATGAATTAATATTTCTTATACATTTTCTTTATTGATGAATCAAGTCTATTTGTTTCTTAAATGACAGTCAGATTGTGACATATACATTTTAATATTGTTAGTACCCAATTTGCAAAGGAGAAATGTAATGTAAAATCTATCACATAACCTGTCATCTGAAACAAATTGTTATCACATATTAGTTTAAGCAACACGGCGTGGAAGGGTGAAAATAATCTCCATATCTTTATTTATATTTTCATATTATATAACTTTTCACTTTATAATTATGTGCTCTGGGTGTGCAAGTGGTACATTTACTGTCGCAGCAAGCCATATATTTTACTAGTGATAAATATTTATTTATGGCATTCATTTCTAGGAAAATGTGTTTAATTTTTTTCTTTTTTAACTAGCTGAAAAACGCGACATTTATTATCGGTAGGGAACTAGCTTGCATGGAAATACATATTTTTAAAACAAGAAGATTTTTGCATTCATATATGTTTAGAGTATGGACGATAGTCTAAATAAATTAAAATCATTTTAATTTACTTTTTCTCACATATTTTGGTATAATTTCATATTTCGTTATATTCGAATATATTTACATATCAGAACAAATTCTCTTGGGTTCGAGTTGGCCAATAGTTTACGATTCCGGGATTGTCGTGAAACAAAACAGTGGAATACCGCGTTTCTGTAACCCGATTTTTGCCGCGATATCAAATTTGACCTACGCTTCTCAAAATTTGGTAAAATAGAGAACAAGTGAATGTTAGCAAGCAGAAGTAATCGCAATTGCATGGTTCCTCATGTTTCACAGAGACCATGCGCAATTCTAACAAACGTGACAAACATTTCTTACAGATCATCGTGTTATCACACATCCAGAACCCTGCCGAGAAACGTACAGCGCTGTGACAGGGACATAAACTTTCGAAGCTATTTATTAAATCCCACCCGCTCGGACTTTAAGAAATATTCCTTTGTTATAGGATGTTATCAATATGTGATAAGTGTTTTGAATAATTTATATTCTATTATAAAACAAATGTATTGGGGGCCATTATCTCCTACCTCCTCTACCCGATCCGTCACTGGCCACGCGATATGATTGTTCACATGGGCACCGACTTCTCGAAAACAGCATTGTGTCTAGTGCTTGTTTACTTGTATTTTATATTTCGTATAAAGCTCGAACTGTGTAGTGAAGACTAGTAATCAATTACTTCTGTAGAGAGTATATTTGTTCAGCCGCTTAGTTAGCCGTTATAATACAGTTCAAGCCATTATTACCCACACTTTTTTCTGGAAAATTTGAAAATGTTTGCATAAAAAAACTTACCCACTGCTATGTACGAGCTATTTCAGCAAATCATCACAATCAGCAAAGAGAACGAGTTCTAAGTGTAATGTATAAAATAAGCCTATTTCCAGACCACCGTCATTATCGTTTGTCCTTGCCGTTTTTGAGTTATTCTAAAACGTCAACACCGCCACCAACAACAAAGAAACAGAGCCTTTAAATTTAAATGTAATGCCGGAAAACATAAAATCGGATATTTTTTTGAAAATATCGTGAAGAAAGTAAACTTCTTGCATTTTGACATTTTAATTTTTCTTAGTTGAATTTTTATGTCCAAATACATTATTTGATAGCACCTGCGCATCAGTGGCGCAATTTCGTCACTTTTCAACTTCTTGGTCGTATAGTGACCCCTGTGTTTTTTAAACTGTAGGAAGAACAGTAGGGAAAGCACGCAAGGATAACATACACATACACATCCGTGCCCGAGGACAGATTCGAAGCCGCGACCCTTCGAGCCGAGGCAACTTCAGCAGCCCTTCAGCCTTTAACGACCTCGGCGATCCAGGCCGGCCTCAGTGGCGCTTCCTCACGGGGGAAAGAACTCGCATTTTTATTTTTCAGGATGTAATTACCAATTAAAATGTGCTTTCATGTTAGAGAAAAATGTTTAATTTTCGAGTCTATTGCTACGAGGAAATTTATTTTGATGGAGTTTAAAACTACACGTGCGTAAATGCTTGATGAAATCGTTCTAAATCAATCGAAATCGCTCTGAGGAGAAACTTGCAGCATTTCTCGCTGTCGAGTGTCATTCTTCCTGCATCTCACAGTCCACCTGCGGCTAGAAGTGGAAATGCGTTTCAATTGAGAAACACGGCAGGAGGGGATAATCTCTTACTTTGAAATGCCACCTTGCGACTTCTCCGGCAATTAACCCAGTCAAATTTGACCAAAAAATAGCGATCGAAGGAAAAAATACCGGAGTTTTGAAACTTCGCATGATTGTTTGTTGGTACCTACTCTACAACATACTAAAACACCTTAATTGTGAGGTCTGAGAAGGGTGCGGGGAGGCCGTTTGAAAGTCATTTCCATCATATCCATAACTTATTGTATATCCATTACTATCAACCCCACTGAAAAGTATGTTGTATATAACATTAAAAAAGACAAATATTCCTACAAAAAGGTACCTATGTTTTGTTGTAAAATTAATAATTTTATTTTTATAGATTTGATTTTTTCTTGTTTTTGTTTACGTCAAGACCCTAGTTATCTCTTATAAAATGATATTATGGTAAGTTTAATACATGGAAAGAATTCTACTTTTGTTCAACATTTTTCAACAACATGTATTTGTATATTTTGCGCAAAGAAACTTTACAAATCTTATTATGTTCATGGACTTGTGAGTATCCGTGGACATTGAAGTCCAAGATTACCGCTGGTACGAATTTGATAATAATCGAGTGCAAATATTTGGTAAAGAATTGTCACTGTCAACATACAAATTACATAAAACAATACAAACAGAATAATTACGTTTTCTGGGAACATTGAGGGACAATTAAAACCGAGAATGTGAATGACGAACGGCACTCAGTGTTTGGCGAGGGAGTCCAATGACTAGTGGATTGGGGGAAGCCCCACCTTCACTAAAGTCATTAACAACTTCGAGTTTCGCGATTAGTTAAGTTGTTTTTCATAATGACTGCCTCACTTAATCATTTTTATTTGTATTGTTTTATGTAATTTCTATGTTGACAGCGTACAGAATTCTTTACCAAATATTCGTACCCGATCCTTATCAAATAAACTACGGATTATCAGTTTTCGCATCTGAGGTAATTTCGAACCCCAATGACTACGGGTACTCACAAATCTATGCCCTTATTGTTTGGCAAAATTTGCAAATATATATTTTGATAAATGTTGTACAAAAATAAAATTACTTCCATGCATTTAATCCATCAAAACGTTTTTAAAAGAGATAATTAGGGCATGTAAACAAAATCAATAACTTTTGAAGACTATAACTTTAAAATTGTTAATTTTACAACAAAATATTATAGGAACTGTTCTGTAATAAAGTTTGTTTGCTTTAATTTTGTATAAAGGTATTTTATATTTTTGGTGAGATTGACGGATATGTATGCAAAATACGTTAAATAAGCACCTTTGGAAGGTCTCCCCGCCCCCGGCTCACCTTCAACACTTCAGGAGTTTTAGTACGTCGTGCAGTAGGGGCCAACAAACACTCGTGCCAACTTTCAAAACTTCGGGAGTTTTTTTCACTTGATTTGTCTAATCTGTCTGGGATAAACCAGACGAAAGCGTTATGCGCTTTGACTTGTCAGAAACTGTTTCGGCGACATGGGAAGGATCAGGGCAGAGCAGCTGCCGAGCATGGTCTATGAGTAGGGAAAACGTTGGGTGGCGGAAGGCAGGAACGACCCAGCAGATTCTTCTCTCGAATCGCATTGTAAGCCGATGCCTGTAATAAAATTTGTTGTATTTTTTTGTAAACTGGTTTATGCAATCGAATTGTCTCCTCTTAGGAAACATGCTCAGCAGTGTTGCGAAAATTAATGACGATTTTCACAACAAATACATATACTTCCTTTTCTGGATGAATTGAATTCAATTCATTCGTGGACAAATTATTTTATTCTATTAGATAAAGCATTAAAACATTATGGAAGACGGTTCAGAGAATCGTGATTTTAATACATTTTGTGAATAAGCAAAATACCAATTTACGATCCATTTGCCTGAAATTTCAAATAACTTTCATTTTCTCTATTGTTATTATTATTATTGTTAAAACAAATTAAATAAGTAATATTTTTGTCATACTTGATATAAAAATGAAGATCGAGATTTTTGTAAATGAAATTACCATGAAACACATCAAAATACTAAAACACTTGAACATTTTTATTCACAATTTATTATTGGATAATATTTTTTATCATTCCTCGTTCATTAGTTTTCATTTGTATTGACTATAGAAAAACTTGTTTATTAAATGTGTACTCATTATCACTTGTGTACAAGCTTATGTAAGTGTTATTTGAAATACTATTAATATTTGTTTACGGGTGAAATATTGGAAACAGGAAATAAGGATATACTTTCAGTTCGTCAAAATGTATTATTTCCAACATTCATTCCCCACCTTAACGCTGCCTCTATATTTTCAGTCAAAGCGGTAGCTATGAACTCCTTTCGATTTGTTTCACAAAGTGTTGTTTTTGTTGTACTCATATGATTTAACTCAAACGTATTTACAAAAGGAGCATTTCATGAAAATCATGTTCTGAACGCAAATGTAATGACGAATAGTCGGTTCGATATTTTAGATTCAGAGTAATGTTGAAGTAAGTATTTATTGTTTCCGGCTCGTTAATTAATTAGACTATTAATCCCAGAAGTGTATTGCATGTCATAACCCGGAAGGTGACAGTGTTTCTTCTCCGCTGTAATTATCCTGGTATTGATAGGAGAAATCACGGAAACGTACGGATCAGTGCAGCCGACCGCTGAAATTCTCTCCCCCCTACAGTGGCTGAATTGGACTAAGTAATTAGAATTGAAAATTCACCACGATCGGTGCACGAAGCGTAGGACCTCCCAGTGAACAATAATGCTGAAGAAACGATGCTGAGTAATGTTAATGATAGGCTGTGACAAAAGCTCATAATACGTAATCGTTCGTTATTTTCTAGTTGGGTTTTCTAGTTTCTAAACTTTCTCTTGGGAACCCCCTAGAATAGCTGGCCAGCAAATTCCGTTGTACATGCATCACCAGAGTTCAATTGACATCTCATTAATTTTGTGGTTCGTGATGAAGTCAATGAAACAGCAGTTTCTGAAGTTGAATATTTTATTTAATTAATGCAAAAATCATTATTCTTAACCCTAGAAAACATAGTCTCAAAAATCTACATAAATATATAAGCAGGGCCCTATGTTTTGTTTTATATACTTCAATGATTTTTAGTATCAATTGTTAATATATTATTTTAGAGATGGCAGGGGCGAATAAAATTCTTACATACTGTTAATATTGCAGAAAAGTTTATTTTTATTAATGCACAATAACGACCACAATAATATTCGAAAGTAAAGGTGTTAAATCAGGACATGATTATTCATATTTTACAGACAACTTTTACAAACTATGAAGCTGTGTTCTTTGCAAGTAGAATTTTACTTTTTCTATGCCTGTTGTATGGATAGAAGGCACACATTTTTCTCAGAAGTAAACCTTGTGTTTCTAGATTTCCGGAATGTGGTTTTATACCACATTTGGCTATTGCGTCTCGTGTCTTCTAAGGAAGGTTGGGGATTTTTGACCTTTCTTCCATATAGACTTGAATAAGCTGAAATGACAGACCTTTTAAACAAATTCTGCGTTTGTCTGATCTGTTTGAGTTGTACTCCAGATGCTGCACTTGACTATTCAAGGCTGAAATGTCCATAATATTCATCCATAAAGCGTATGGCCACCTACAGGTTTGCCGTTTGCATGTGTAATTTCTTACCACCTGATCCATTTTGTCAACAGCTCCTTTGGTTTTGTTGTAAAATTGCACAATGTGTGTCTTTTTCTTTGAGTTATTTTCATCTACTCCTTGATCATGGTGCATGGTACTGAGCAGTATTACTACTTTATTTTTCTTTGTAGCGTTGCTGACCATAGTAGTACTATTCTTGAAACAAAAAATTGAAGAGTTTACTTCACGAGAAGCAGCGACTTTCATATCATTGGGAAACTCAGATTTGGTTGGTCTAAGTGTGCCAACAATTGTAATTTTCTTTCAGAGAAGATCTTGGGCCAAGAAAAAACTGATAAAGAAATTGTTCATTGTTACGTTTCTCGACGATCCTTCAATGGTTTTCACTAAATTCTTCACAACATTGCCTCCCAAATTATTTTGTACAGGCTCATTCGGTTTCCTTCTCGAGTAGATGCAGCCATCAATGGCATACGAGATATTTGATTCACATATCCAAAATATCTTTACTCTATATTTTGCTCGTTTTTTGGGCATGTACTGAATAAAGTTGCATCTCCCCCTAAAAGACATCAGTTGCCCATCAACTGTTAGAAAGGTCGCTGGAATAATAGTATTTCTTCGATTTCCAAGCTTGGTTTGTATTCACAAGAGTAACACCTTTCTTGGGGCCAGGAAGATATCTTACTATATTATGGGAAGGAGTGCGGGAAGAAACTGGAGTTTCACGATTCTAAGCAGTTCCATTGCGACTTATAAAAGGTGCTGGATTTGAATAGCTGGGAGTATTACTGACAGATGTGCCGTCATCAGAATGGGAAGTTGCAGTGCTGTCATCTTCACTCGCAGACTCGGAGGGAGCATAGTTCTATCTACTTCTGAAACTTCACTTTCCTCATCACTGAGCACATCTTCCTCCTCAAGCCACTCACAATCTCTTTTTGGAAGCCATGGTTGTAGTGAAATTGACACTCACTACCACACTTCTATTACTACTGCTCTCGCACAAAGCTCAGTTACCTATAAATTGTTAACGTGTAGCGTCAACAATCGGTGGCTATCAGTCTCATTTCTAAGAAAATATAAGGTGGAAACGAAGATAAGGAGGACGCATCGTTCCTCGAATTTTTTCAACAGAGTTGACAATGGATTATAGAGAACACCATCTATGCTTATGCGTTCATGTAGTAAAGATGAAAATTTCACTATTGCTCAGAAATAAATTAACCAATCCTGACGATTATGCTCTGTAATCGTACAAGAAAGATAATGCTAGGAATACCTAAGGATCAAAGAAGCTGGATTAAAACGTTTTAAGTAATTTTTCAAATACTTTTTCACAGGACCTTAGAGGCCCAGCTTATGTGTTCTAGGGTTAATCCCACATAAACCGCTGGATGACATCAAACCTCATTGTCTAAAGTTTTGAGTGGTAAAGAGATAGAGCAACAGCTGCAGATATGAAAGGTACAATTTTAAAGAAAACTAGCATTTTCCAATTGGCTATAATTAATCTCATGAAAAAGCGTGGATTCTTTATCACATTTCTACGATAATGTATCTTCTTTATATTGCCAAAGAATCAATGGACTATTTTTTGAACGAGTCCTAATTTACTGTTCTATTCTAACATATTTTTTCTAATTACGTCACTAGCGAACGAGATCCATAGACCCTGAGGCGACTTCATTCAGGCAGCTATCAATCCACGACCAAAGCAAAACCGTAGCATCCCTTGCTTAATATTTCGTCATAAAAGGGCAGCTTAGGAGGAAAAATGATCTCGCACTTTACGGGCAGTAAATTATTAATGGAGGTCGTTAACCCCCCGATAAACGGGTGTGTCCAAGAAGCGCCGGCAATCACGGCCCCGGGAGATGATACGGCGGGCCCACGAAACGCGGGAAATCCCCAGGCGGGCAGCGACGACGTCGGAAAGTCAGAGCGGCGCGTCCCTGGCTCTAACGAGGGACGAAAAACACGTCCGGCGCGGCGCGGCGCGGCGCGAGGTCAGTGCCAGCCGTTTTCGGGCGAGCTACTTCAACCATGGCCCGCGCTGCCGTTGCCGTTCGCTGCTTCTCGCGCTTCTTACCTGGCGCGGGCGCCCGCGCGCAGGGCGCCCCTGCCTCCGATGCCGCCGACGCGGCCCCCGCTGACCCCCCCGAGCCGCTCGTCATTGTGCAGGCGCTGCGCCCGGCCGGCCTGCGCATCGCCGTCCAAGGTGAGAACCCGGAACCGCCGCCATCGCCCCACCGCCCGCACCGGCGGTGGTATGTCGACAATTCGACGGGGCAGAAACTGGACTCGTGTATGAGGCCACGCGCGTTTCGCCGGTTCCGTAGACATAATTACGGTGGTTGGTTTCATGTAAGTAATCACGATTCGGCTTAGGGAAGTAGGAAAGCTCTGCCCGAGAAATACGTACCGGGAGAGGGGGCTCAAGGGCATCTACTGATGTCAATGCAGTCCCTCTGACCGGGAGGTACTAGGTTCGAGTCCCTACGAGCAGTATTTTCGACACTGGCTTGTCAGTCAGAATTCTAGTGGCCGGCTGCTCTGATCGGTAGTTTTCCGTGGTTTCTCCGATCAACACCAGGCGGAATGCCGGGGCAGTTACCCTAACTAACGGGCCACAAAAACCGCGCGACATTTCCCACCTCTTCCTTGTCCTATTTACTCTATCCTTAACACACACACACACACACAACACAAACACTCCAAGATGCACTATTTATGGACACATGCGGGACATCGGTCAGGATCTTAGATTTTGTCCCGGCTGGGGCGGTACCCAGCTGGTGAGAGATACCTGGTAGTCGACAGAGGATCTCGTCATCTAGTGGTGGAAGATCACCACCGCCTTCCGTGGAAAAGTGTGTACTACACTTGCGGGAATAATGATATTTGCCGTTGACAAGCCTATCAATGACAATCAATCAATCAATGGAGCAATATACCTAGGGATCTATTTATTTGTATTACAAACCAGTGTAACAGCTGCGATGTCTCAGCGGCAACACTGTTTCCACCGCAGAATCGTTGACCAGGAAGGCCTAGGATTAAAGTCCCAGCGATGCGAAGTTTCGTTTAAGCTGGGTCAAATTCAACCAATGTCTAAAGATTTCTTGTTGCCGGCTGCGCTGATCGGTAGTTTTCCGAGGTTCCGTCGATCAATAGCAGGCGAATATCGGAGTAGGAGCCTAACAAACGGGCCACGCAGCGCAAACATTTTTTCCTTCCTCTTCCTTGTCCCTCCTCTCCTCTTATATATGCTCACATATTCATGTACTGTACTGCCACACGAGTCAGGCGCCTGGAGCTTGTCCAGGCTGGAGAGCGCCCCGCGAGGGGAGGTATCTGGGGGAGGAGATAACTCTGAGAGGTCGACATGTAGGTGGGGACCAAATCTCACACTCCAGCGAGTGGACATCACCGCAACCTACCGGACAACTGGCGCAATACTTACGAGGCTAAAGTCCTAAGTAGTTGAAGCGACCTGAGTCAATACCAACCTACTCAATCACTTGTAACCTCTACTCGCGGTAATGTGGCAACCAGCAATTTCAGGTGCTGAAAGTGTGGGTAACCGATTTCGAAATACGTAATTGAGGTACCTGTTTCAATAATGCATTCACGATTAGGCTTAGCGAAGTAGGAAACTTCTCCGGGCGCAAAGTCTGTAAGATTCTATTTATTATTTGAATTATAAAAAGTATCTATGTACGAATTTATCAACATAAGGTACTAAATATCACAACTAAATACACAACGTAGCAGATTAACAATACCAAAATGAAGGACATCGTGCTGGGGTTTATTAAAATGTCCATAATGTAATCGAATTAATAATAGATATAGATAAGGACATCGTGCTGGGGTTTATTAAAATGTCCATAATGTAATCGAATTAATAATAGATATAGATAATAATAATAGATATTTGATAAGATAATCCCGGATTTTACAAAGGTTATCTCAAATCTGTCTCCACTGTAAGTCATGATTTTCTAGCAACGTTCCTCAATGCTATGTTGCATCACTCGACACGTGGAAATTTGAAGAATTCGCCAACACAGAATTGTGTTATATCTTTCGTCTACTTTCTGGTCATTTGTATAAATTGTCATTTTCATCAGACGATTTTTCTTCCTACAATTTCAGAAATGAAATGTGTTAAGTTGATTGCTATATGTCGAAAACTGCAATGTCAAGACCATGTTACAAAGAAATAAGTATTTCAAAGGAATCAAAAATATATAATATGAAGTATATCTGTAATATCTGTAAAAACGTATAGAAATTTAATTAAAATTTTCAAATACCAGGCATTAAAGACGTCTTATTTGCAATTAACATACATGAAGACAATAAAGTACATGTACACTTGTATATCGTAAAGTTGTTATATCAGTTGTTATAAGCAATTTAACCAATACTTTTATTACCAAATTGAGCGGAATACTGTACTTTTTGTTATTTATTAGGTTTTTCTTTTGTGATATCTACTTTTAACGTAATCATATATCATTTCTACATAATACCTATAAGATTTGAATCATTAATGAAATATAACTGCTTATAAAACAGCAAATTACACGTAAACTTCAAAATTTTACATTTAACATTAAAATAATATATTAAACTAATAAGAATGAGACATATTAAACACCAAAAAGTATCAAAACCGGTTACTGATGAACAAAGTGTTCTGAAATGGTTTTTAAAACGCGTAACGAAGTATAACGATGTATATGAGATAATTAGATAGCATACATATGAGATAAAACATATACTTCTGTATCGACGTACACACATTTTTTAAAAATTCATTAATGAGAAAATTTTTTATTAGTTATGTTATGTAATGAGTGCATATTTGTTGGGTTATTAGAGAGTGTTATTACCAGTCGTACTCCAGTGGGGAGGACCAACGATGGACCCCCAACGTCACTTTTCCTCTCAACGTTCCCTTTATTATTAGAATCTTTCTCAATCCTTAGTTATGGTTTCATCTTTCCATGCATATCAGATGTTAACAAAACAAAATCGAAGTATTCGTTACACGTAATCGCTTCTTGAAAACTCCAGCGTTCTCATACAGCCATGCGTGACCATATACACGTTATTTAATGGCAGAATGATGTGTATTAAAAATCAGACATAAATAATGTTACATGTTGTTTCAAATATTTGAAGCAATATCATCCTTAAGAATAGTAATCTTAGTTTATTATTTGTCGATGTAGAGAAAGAGTTTTGCAATCGGAGAAAAATAGTGATTGTTGAACTGGTTCTTACAAAATAGGAGGTCGGTCATCTGTTTCCGTGTAGAAAGGAACTGAAGCATTAAAATATTCAAAATATGTATGCTCTTGCTATTCCTAAAAAACTGAAAATATTTTTTAAACTTGCACACAATGGTTGTAAAATATTGCTAAATACTTGTAGCTTTAGTTCGTATATACATTTTCAATACATTATCTTATACAATACATACAATACACATTTATTATACAATATACATATTGTTCAATACAATATACAGTTTCTTCCGATTATATTGCCGTTGAAATCTCTACTGGATTTGTGTTCTCCGAGGACTGGATTGGCACTGGTAGGCGAGTGTTCCTACTTCCTTATTAACCAACACTTTAAGGATATGGAATACAAACTTTTTCCTCGTCCAGAATTAGACTATCGCGCTGACTGACAGCAGTGAATGTGGATGTTTCCTCTCCTCTCCCCTGCAGATCGACCCGGAACTGAGTTGGTGCTTTTCCAAGCAAACGTCAACCTGCCCATCGACGAAGGGACGCAGCGGGGCCAGCTGTCCGGAAACGTCTTGGAGCCCGCCGACGGCTTCTGGACGCTGCATCTGCCGGAGCCAGTCATCAAAGTCGGCGACGTCATCTTCTATTGGATACATGTGCGCGTCAATAAGCACGGATATACCTACCCGACGAAAATCGCAAAAATCACTGGTATGATCATTAATATTGTCGGCACATTTTTTGTTTTCTATTTTTAATGCAAGTATCGTGTATGTTGCAAAAATGTATACATGCATCGAATTTTGTGGAAGCACATAACAGAAAATATTATTTCTCTCTCGGTTTACCATATCTTAGCTAAAAGGGAATGAAGCAGAAATGAACACTCAGCTCAGTTGATTTAAAGTTTTGTTATCCTTGTTCCAATACTATAATTTTGTATGCTTGTTTTCAAGTACAAAATTTAAAATCTACATTATGGAATTTTGACGGGGAAAATATGTTGTCTCAGTTTTCATTTTCATTCTGAAAGAAAAAAAACCTTTTGCATGTTATGAATAATTTTATATTCTCAAAGACTCTCTAAATAATATGACAATAGAACATTCTAGAAAAATAAAGTCAGCACGTGCTTCACTTCCAAATTCTACGGTATTACATAAAACCTGAAAATTTTCAATTGTTATTCAAATCGCGCAACTCATCTAACGTCCAGTAAACTCCAATAACATTGCTGACGTAGCTACAATGTTAATCTTTCATTCTACGTAGACTAATGAAATTGAAGTAGAAAGAAATAAACATTTTAACAAATGTGTTTACTTTCGTTTGAGACGTAAGATTAAACACAAGTGAGCCATGCGTTTTACTTGTAGTGTATTATATTTTCCACATGAAACACTTGTATTAAAATGCAACAAAGACATAAAATACGTAAAAAAATGTCAAACGTTTAACGAGTAGTTAACGGAAATTGTAGTTGACAGAAGGATGTTGAGATATAATGATAATCATCAGTATGTATGCTGCTTTTCACCACCATTGTTTGTAGAATCTATATTGTTATTCATAGGATTTGGTAAGATAATTAAATACTTATTTTAGTTTTCCGACGTTTCGGACTTTATCACGGATTTCTATCGTGAGAAAGCCTAGAAGATGGACAAATAAAGTCCGAAACATCGTCAAACTAAACTAAGGGTTGGTTGACCAATTCTCATAAATAACAATACAGACATCAGTATGATCAATAGGTTTGTTCTGTTGAGCATTATAATTTTTATCGGCTACATAACGCATAAGATAGCATATCACGAAATGTTTGCTTCTCAAACACGATTGCTGACGCGTCTCAACATAAAATCTGGATCATATAAGACGATGATTAAAATTTCCTGATAAACAAGTCAGCCAAAGCGAAGAAGATATTCATTGTAATTAAAAATGTTTGTATAAGAACTTAAAAATGAAGACATCAATTTATATTAGGTGGAATGTAGTAATTTTGAGTATAAGAGTTAATGAATTTGAATATGATCTTTGTCTTCCTCCCATGTTAATTTGATATTAAGGCATTCTTTGATAATGTCAAGTACACACATGATCTCGTACTTGACACGAGTAAGTAAGCTACATTTTAATCATATTACAAGAATGCACAACTTTATGCGTAAAATCCCACCATTGAACTTAGAGCGTTAAGAGAAGACCTACAAAGAATAATTCACTGAATGAATCACAAAATGCGTAATGACTAATGATCTCTCCAATGAATACCTCTAATATCAATAAATCATTAAATATTTTGGGGTATATACGCATTTGTTCAATTTAAGATGTTCTCTCGAAACGCATTAAATACTCACATAACGCAATACAAAATAGTTCTCTTTTATAGTTATAGTTTACAAGTAATACAGTTCCACAATCTGATACATATTTACACTTACGAACCAACAATAACAAGTAAATAGAAAATTAACCAAAGGGTGTTAATAATCAATAAGTCATGATATTGTAGTGGTTAGAATTGTTTTATTCATCAGTGATTGTGACTCACATGATCATCAACTTATCATGTGTTCATGACACACATGATCATCATCAGGTCATCATTTATCAACTGCTCACTACAAAAAATTCACAAATAATACATGTACTTTATTTTACAACACCTTGACAGATGACATTAAACGATTAAATTCGAAGTTTCAGTCCTAACTTTTTCTGTTGTACAACTGTTTCTATACAATTAGAGACTATACCGAGAGTTCAGAAGGAAAGTAACATTAATTTTTTACAATGGCATTTGGATTGTACAATTGTAAAGAACCTGTAACAACCATTGTACTTCAGCTTCTGAGTCGAGACCCCCATCTCCATCAGGTTTTCGTCCAGTTTCCCTGATCCTCGAGCAAATGCTCAGATGGTCCCTTGTTTTGCTTCTGGACATAAATGTAACTTCAAATGAATTTCTCTCCATAGCACGTCACACACAGTTTTAACTGTTTTTGACGTAAGTAAATAAATAAATAAACACATTGTTAACAGAGCTAAAGTTAGACTAATTCAAGGAAACATACAGTGAAATTCTTCAAAGATGATGGTTGGTCCTTTGAACTTTTCAGTTTAGATATAAAAGCATCCAATGATGTATAAAAGCATCCACTAAATTTCAGGAAAATGGCGATATAAAACAAATAAAGAGTATCAGAAATAGAGAGGGATGAATTGAAGGGTGATCGAAGTGAAGGGTTTCAATTACCACATTTTCCGGATTGTGCGAAAAGTATCCACTCACATTCTCTTAGCATTCCGTAGAGAACACCAGGCTAATGCACAACTTTTCCTGGGTCTAAGAAAATATTAACTATTTAACTTGCTAAATACATAATGATGTACGTACGAGTATATTAAGGTTTTGAAGTTGAGCTCAGTCCAGTTCACATATGATTTTAAATCTGAATCATAAAATACGAGTATTAAACACAGCACAAAATTCTTTATAAGGAATATTAATGTTAGTAGAGGGGAGATCAAGGGGAATATGAGTGGTGTAACAACAGGTATCGAGATTCACTGTACTGCTCCTGATAAAACAGCATCCTTTCCAAATGGAACCTAGCATGCTTATGAACGAGACGTTATCCCGACTGGGAGCCCCAGAACCACGAAAAGATGCGCTAATTTTTACAAAAACTGAACAAACTAAATGTATTGTTTCATATTTTAGCTCGTCAGGATGAAAGTTGCCTTCCATCTATAACAACTTTCAATGGGAAAACAGCTTGCAAAGGCCAACTTATAGCGGAAGAAAACTTCAATTCCTTGGAGTCATCGACCTGGGAACACACTATACAGTTTCCCAACATTCATGTGAGTACACAACCGTTCACTAAAGTGAAATTTTTAAAAATTACACAAAACTTGTGAAAACAGTGGACCCAATAGAATGACATTAGCTCATAAATGTTATTATGAATGCTATTTTACAACATTTAAATTATTTCAAAACCTTCTCTACATTCTGCTTGCTCCTTTAAATGTATTGCAATCAAAACATGAAGTTAACAATTCCTTAAGGTCATACACAAGCTTTCATAGTGAAGGCAATGTCTCTTGAAATTATTTTCTAATTTGATATGATCTGCAAATTTGTTCTTTTCTGTATTTCTTAGAACCCATACTTCAGCATTTACACAGCTTCACTAGAAAACAGTTTTGCAGAAAATGGAATACTGCATCTTCGACCTTCACAAGTTCCCGATGATATAGTTAATGGAGCTCTCACTTTAGAGGGGTAAGTAGAATAAAAATCATTTACGAACTTTGTAAAGAAAGTAAACAAACTGCAGATATTTTCTTTTGGTAAAGAACTAAAGAATTTAAGTGACCAACTAACCGTTAATAGATGTGAGTGATATACTTATAATTAACAGTTTGAACGTTACTTTAATATTATTTTACATATTTACGCTTCTTCAAAATTTCTATCAAAATATTTGACACTAAAGGCCACGAGAATCGAAAATAAATGTCTCTTCCCTTCAATTCATATTACAGTTAGTCGTATATTTTTTCATCCGCCAAGGGTAAACTATTTATTACAAAGTTACCCGTCATTATCAGCAATTTTTCATTATTTATTTTGATTTGGATAGCCATTGTGTAATGATTAGGATTTTCCGGAACAGGCATTTCCCCGACGGTAGCGAGTGTTGTTTCTTCAGATAAAAATTTTCCTCGCTTAGCTACTAAAGACATAACGACTTTGAAAATTACATTCCTGCCTCGTGATGTCATGCTACGCTCCGAGATTACTGTGAACGGGGTTACAATTTCATCAATGTTCATTTTTATTCACTAATGAAATGATCGTAAAATATATTCAATTTTGTAGATATTTCACTTTTGATCGCTCATTACGAGTCGACTTTCCTTAACGTCATTCACTCGTGATTTTTTATGACACATCCCCTTCAATGAACACAACTGAACATTTATGGGTCATTACGAAAATAACTCTGGAGCAATTAAATGATTTGACAGTAAAAATTTAGTACCATGATATCGTTTTATTTGTTTATTACTCACTTAGAAATATGAAACTATTTGTACACGTGTCGATTTTACTGCGCCTTCAATAGCTATTAATTTCCGAGTAAATTCAATATATTTATAGCCCGTAGAGTTGATTAATCGCCTGCGCAATCTATGGTAATAAACGTGCCAACGGATAATTCGGCAAACAGCCCATCAAGGGAAAGCAACATGAGGGCATCGACCACAGCCTGTAGAACACACGGTTAGTCGGACAGCATAATATTCCCTCATAATAACCATTCCCGCTCCCAACATTTGACAACGATTGTGAAGCCCCCAGATTATCTAACTATCTGATTGAGGTTTCATTTGACAATATGAGAATTATTATTAAATAAAAATGATTAAGAAGGTTTAATCCATTTAATTTCAATTTAAATCCTTAAATATTTTTGAAAATGCAAAACGGACGTGTATTAGTTTTTCGATTCAATTTTTCTTGTTACTTGAAGACACAATAAATTTGTTGCTTTTTGTTTCCATTACTCAGGGAGTGCCAACCGACGTGAACTTTTTTACCTGGTCTGATAATAAAATTCAAAATGTCTTTTAATGTTGAAAAATAGTTTAAAAAACTTCATTCTTGTTTGTATTGAAATTCATAGAAAACAATAATTAAATATAACTGTCCGTTTCAAACAATTTTAAAGGATTTAGTTCCTCTGCTAACACGTCGCTAATTTCCATTTCTTGCAACTATAAATATTCATTTCTAAAAAAACATGAACGGCAGAAGATTTAAAAATTAAAATAAATCGGTGCATTATTTTTAATTGTAAATTTTGAAGCACAACTATTCATAAATTATGAACTAACAAGAGATATGTCAATCAATACACTAGAGATACATAGGTTTGTGATGTGTCAAGTGTTCTCTGTTTATTTAATCGTGGGAAATCCTTTTCTGTTCTTTTTTTTCGTTTTGGTAATAAGGAAAGTCCATGATTTGGAGCGTTGTAATGAAAACGTGATAAAAAATTAACTAAAATAGGGCCTTATTCAAATTACCTTTCAGGCATACATTTTCAATATCTATAAAGAGTATTTAAACAAATCTAATAAGAATAAGAATATAGTGGTACTACAATACCACTCACTTTCTCGTTCGGATTTTCACACAAAATGACGAAAAGTACTCAAATTTTCGAGAAATTGTACCGGAACGTATTTCAAAATCTAGCGTAAAGAAACATATTTCGTTAAGGATAGAATATGTCTTCATAATTATTGTTGTAGAAAGATGCATTTTTTTTCAATTTTTGCAATTTTAGAAAAATTAGTTTGCAATGACAATGAGATCTGCACCATTCTCTTAAATGTCCTTCACACCGTCGAACAACGAAATTTAATCAAAAACGATGGAGCAATTTTTACTTTCTCGCGCGACAAAAGGCGAATTTTTGAAGTGGATAAATCCAGTTGCTAATTTTAGAAATATATCCTCTAACACGCGGTGTAGCCAGAATCCATGTTTTATGGGTCAATGATATCCAAAAATTGACTGACAGCAAAATGTCTGCCCGTATGTGAACAACGCTAGGGGCTAAACCGTACAGTCGATTTCCCCCAAAATTGATATTACTTAATCGGCCAGGCTGATGTTACGGTCTCTTGAATTAGATATCGAAATTTTAATTTTGGGGGTTACTTTACACAAATCCCCTGGAATATTTTCAAAATCGTCTTGAAAATGGCGCCATTATTTTGATTAAATGTTGTTGTTGAATAGGTTTAAAGACATATAAGAGAATGACATCATCAGAATGACAATTCATGTTGGTTGACAACTCTGATTTTTCAAAAATTGCAAAAACTCTATTTTTTTCAGGGTCTTCCTACAACTAAAATATTACAGATAAAAGTTTTTTAAAAATAAAATCTGTTACTTAAAGATAGATTTTAAAATAAGGTCATGTACTATTTTTCGAAAATTTGAGTTTGTTTTCGCATAATTTTGCGAGAAATTTAAGCCTCTTTTCACTTTGTTTAAACTTTTTTTCTCACAAACGGATCCATCATTTTTTATTAAATTTTGTTGTTGGATAGTTTGAAGAACGTTTAAGATAATGGTGCAGGTCTCATATAGGTTAAAAATCCTAATTTTCCGAAATTTGAAAAAAATCAAAATTGTTTCGGCGCCTTCTGACAACTACAATTATGAAGGTTAAGTTTTTTCTTAAAGAAATGTGTTCATAAAAGCACATAAGGGGTGCTGTTGTGACACCACTAGTTTTGAAAAGTTTATAAATGTCCCAGCGGCTTCATGTAAATGACCATCATCCAGAAAAACGGATTGAAGTTTAAGGATCCGAGACATCGGCCAGATCAATTAGGGAATATCAGGTTTGGGGAAAATCGCCTGAAAGGTTTAGCTGTTACTGTTGTTACCGACGGACGGACAGGAAGACGTTTTTCCGTCATTCAAATTTTCACTAGTAACAAAACATATATTCTGTCTACACTACGTGTTAGAGTATTTTTTTATAAATGGCAGAACGTCAGAACACTATTTTTTTACGCAGCATTACATAACGTTCTCTCTAGATCGTAAGCGGTAGCGAAAAAGTAAAAATAAACAATATGTGTATCAGTTTCAACTTCAGAGACTAATGTTCGCTGAAGGTGTAAATTACAACAACAAACTTGTTATTTAAAGGTTTAATTTGCTCTGTAAACAATTGATATCTAATTCAGATTATAAAAACAAAAGGAAAGAGCAAAGTACGCATATTTTCCGAAGGTATGACGACGAAAAATAAAGACCATTAGTAAACATGTAAGTTACTGTAGAGTAGCAATGTCTGTATTAAAAAAATTAATGTTCCGACACAATACAGTTTCATTTACACGAACGAAAAATATAGAGGCAGAGTAAAATTTATAACCTGATAAAACGCGCTGAGAGAAAATCTGGGCGACGAGCACCGCAGAGCGAAACGGAGCGAGCAGGCGCAGTGGCGCTGAGGCGATCCAGCAGGGCGGCCGCTACGCGAAACACACGCAACTCTATGGGGCGCCAAAGGCGTTAAAGAAACCATTCAATTGTATTCTAATCATGGCGTTCTAATCTAATTCAGGCGTTCTAATTGTATAACTTGTGACATCTTTTAGAAATATAATGTCTCAAGTTATATTTATATATGTTGTGTCAAACTAGTTCTGCAGAGTTTCAGGTTTTCCATTATGTAGATGTGGCGACACATACTGGCTGGCAATTCATTTACAAAAAATATACTTTGATTATGTGAGTGTGCTGTTTTATTTTTTAAAATTATATTGACCGTTTCTTCAATAAGACATAATAATACATAAATAATATTTTAAACGTAATTAATATAACATTAATAAAAATAATTATAAATACTCTAAGCAATAACTTTTAGGTTTGCATCGGTGTCGGAATACCATCTTCCTCCCCATTGATATGTCATCTCGTTCTTCACGACTTGTTCCTCAGTCCTCAACCTCATGAAAGCTTTTTTATTCGTATTTTTGAACTTTAAAGAATAAAAATAGTTAAAATTGAAATTACATTAGCAAACTGTTTTTCTACTTAACCTAATCAAAGTATGAAATGGTATTAGTTATGACGTGTGAAAAATATAGTTTTATAGTGCTTATTGAAAAGTGATGTTCACCGATAGTTTTGTTACGTTTATACGAGAATGAAGTCAGGCAAGAATATAATTTATGCCCTCTTAAATAAAATTGCATTGTAATAACACTTATTTATAAACAAAAAGAAATGAAATATTAATTAGGCTTATTTCTAAAAGAAAATGCAGAGAGTCATTTTCATTTAATATTTTTACAATGAAATCTCTTTTAGATACATTTGCAACAGAACAATAAATCTGTCGTCATCTCCACAATGTCATCTCATCATCTCTTCCACTATCACCTAAATTTGGAAATGTCGCTTAGCAGCCAGATCATTCTGCGACAGAATGGCTGTCACGTCGCCGTCGTTTTATTTGATTTTCTGACATTATCTTCCTTTTCCTTTTTTCGAGCGGCAAGGGTGTGAGAGTACACGCGCTCCATCTTGGCGGCCGCGTTGCGCAGGTGCACGGGTCAGCGGGACACGCGTGACTGCTCGCGGCGCGCCGCCGCCTGGGACGTGCTGCCGGCCGTGTACTCCGCGTGGCTGCGCTCGCGCGACGCCTTCCGCTTCGGCCGCGTCGAGGTGCGCGCCAAACTGGCCGTCGGCGACTGGATCCTCAACCGTGAGTACGCGCCCCCGCCCAGCCTCGCTCCGTCGCGCCCCGCCCCGCCCTGCCTCACTTCGCCGCGATCCGATCCGATTCGAACCGATCCACTCCAATCCGAACCGATCCCATCCAATCCCGTCCAATCCAATTCAATCCGCCCCGCTCCGGCCCGCTCCGCCCCGCTTCGCCACGCCCCGCGTCGCCACGCCCCGTTCCACCCCTCTCCGAACCGCTCCTGCCTACCCTGCGCCGCTCAGCCTCACCCCGCCTCGCGCTTCTCAGTCCCACCCCGCTCCGATCCCGCTGCTCAACCCCGCTCCGATCAGTCCCGCTCCGCTCAGCCCCGCTTCTACCCGCTCTGCCCCTCCCTTGCCCGCTCTGCCTAGCTCCGTTTAGCTTCGACTAGCTCCAGCTCTGTCTAGCTCCGCCTAGTTGCCCCCTGCCCCTCCACGGCCCGTTGCGTCACTTCACTTTCCCCACTGCAGTCAATGCCACTGCACATACTTCCTCAAACAACAACATTCCGCAGACCCTTTCGAATTACAAGATTTTATTACTTGGTGTAAAGCAAAGACTGTGTTATTAGACGTCGAAGGTCGTAATACAATACTATTATATTTTATTTGCCTATTACCAAACAGTATACATTTTAAAAATTAAATTATGAACGGAATATTTCTGTAAACATTGTAAATGGAAACTGTGCATCTTTTAGAATAAAGGAGAAATCATTGTGTATTTGGATAAACCCAACCAGTTCTGCAAGGGAAGTTCGGCAAGAATCGCCAAGGTTCGGCAAGATCTACGAAAATGTTTGGAGAGAAAAAATGTTTTCTAACTGGAAGTAAGAATATTCCAAGGATCAGATTCTTGTCAAGAGTACATGTCACCTCTTTGATATCAGATACAATTCGAGAAGAAGATAAGAAAAAAATAATCGCTTTTTTAATGTGAAAAAAATATAAATATTAATGATGAGCTTTTCATTATATTAATTATAAATATTGATTTGATGCTTTTTTCTTCCGGTACAAATTATCACTTACAAAATGCTCGTTCGTTACAAAATGCTTGCACGTACATAATAAGACAAAATTTGTAATAAAATTCTACATCCTAGGAGTTTGTATGAAAGAATTCCGGACATAAACGTTGATTTGTTAGATAACACATGCCTGAAAACTTCACCAAAAGAATTATTTTTCCATGAACTGGAATATTAACTCAAGATTTTCATATTTCTTCGCAATGTCTCTTAACAAATGGCCTCTACAGTCAACTAGTGCTGCTTATTAAGCTGAGATAATTGAGTTAAAGAGAAATAGAAGTTTCTTGCAAATCCTGTCACAAGCGTGAATACGCATCACTCCGTGAGACAATGCTGTTTGAACCTCTGAGTTACTCACCTTGGATGTCGGAGCTTTTATGCACTGAACAAAGAAGTAAAGATAGAGAGCATCATCAGTAAATAGTGGGCAAACTACTTTCAAGATATTATATTCCTTTGTAAGCAACTGTTATCAAGCTATGTCATACTACTTGCATGCAACTATTAGTCTTTTTATCTTCGAAAATAAAAATTTCATTAATTAATTGTTTTTTGTAAATCTTTAGCAAATTACGAATCGAAGACATGTTGAAGTCTTGTAGATGTTAAGGTTTCCAAACAAGTTTATCCCGCAACAGGTGTACGATGAATATTTATGACTATTGATTATATCAGTCAAGCAATCAGATTTTCTTGAAAATTCAAGAAGTCCAGGGTTTTGCGATTACATCTATTCTTTACACAACATTACTTAAAATTACAATAGTAGTTATAATAAAAAGAAATATTACATTTACTTACATTTCTATTTGAAACATAATTTTTTCAAGAGAACAACGAAAAAATTCTGCAACAATTTTCCTTCGGTTTTCTTTTCAGTGAATTTTTTCTTACTTTAGGTGTCCTCGAGTACTAATTTTTTTTCGCCCAGGGGACATAATCGCGCTCTATTACCTCGCATCACGCTCGTTTGGCGGGCGGCGTCGGAGTTAAAGTATCCGGGCCGCTCGCAACTAAAGCCAGTGTTTGCAGCGCAGTCTCAGACTGTGGGCTAATCCTCGCCCTAATTCCATCCACTAGTTACGGGACTCGGAAATTCAATGCTGTAAATTGCGCCCGCCGCCTCCCTTTCGCGCGCCCAGAGGCGCGAGCGACCGGCGCTGGCCAGGCCGCAGCACGGGCGAAGGAGGCTGGCAATGAGCGAGAAAACGCCGAGGGAAGAATGAATTGGCGGGTAAAGGGGTTTCACGGCTTACGCTTAGCGTATCGGACTGTTATACCCAAGTTCGCGGGTTCGAATCCGATCGAAGACACGGATTTATAAGAGCGAAAAGATCGCGCCCTTAGAAATCTCCTTTTTGTGAGGTGAAGTAAACACGGTTGTCCCATTTTGTAGATTTACTGTAGGGGAAAGATCCTCAAGGCTACAAGAAGCCTCTGGGATAAATTCTAAACGTGTGTTTCGTCGCCCGAGTGATACCTTCTTTCGGTACTAGTTAGAGAAAATTTGCATAGTCAGGCGGAAGAGCATATCTGAAATCTTCAGCATAACCCTCTAAAATAAGACATTATTAAATTGCATTGAAAGTCGTTGGTGAGTAAAAAAGTTGGGTTATCGGAGAAGTTCTGTTGAAAGAGTTTGATTAGTAACAAAAGTGGCAGCGTTGTCCATGTAAAATGCAACGAAGAGAATGTAGGTAGACACGATGGGAAATGTTAAGGGGAGAGGATGATGGAAATAATGAGGATGATAGCAACAAAACGGCTTCGGGGAAAGAGGAGAAAAGATGGCGAAAGGCTGCAAGTAAGAAGTAAGAGAGCTCCCGGATACGGCGAGGGATGCAGCAATGGGAGCGAATGGTGGGCGGAGGGCGGTCCAGTGGGGAGCGCGGAGACGATTCGCAGAGATGAGCTATAAAGAGGAGGCCGATGTGGCGCAGGCGGAGGCGGCGGCGGGGATGCCCGGCCAGGGCGCGCGCCTTGATGAATATTTCACTGCCGCTGCGCTGCGAAACGGTTCCCGCGGCCATCACAGCCGACTTCCGACAGCTCTCCACTCGAAGCTCTGAGGACGAGAACTGACTTGAAAATGACTTTACTCTCTTTACTCTCTTAGGATCGATAAACAATTGTTCTAGTTTGTGTTTAGAAAAAACCATCAAATCGTAAATTATTGAATACTGCAGCTTTAGAGCAAGTACGAGAACCTTTATACACTTGTAAAGCCAGATGTGAATAAAAATAATTCTACACCAATTCTCGGAAAGTTACCTTAAAAGTAATATTTCTTAAAACTTTAAGAAAATGTACGCGAACTAAACATTTTTTGAGATATTTGTTTTTAAGCCTTAGTTATTTATTAGTTTTAACGCATATCCACTATCCCAGTAAGAGTGTCAATAGGTAGTCTTTCCAATTATCATTTTCTAAGATTTCGTTGTTTCATTTGCTGTTTACAAGAAAGTTAATGTAAAGAAATGCAATCATTTAGTTATCTTACCGAGAAAAAAAACAAAATTAATCAGGAAAAGTTTTAGATTAAAAACATCGCTCGCAATATGATGGCAATTAGAATTAGTTCCTAGATTTAACACATTATTCAATAATGTAAGCAAAATTAGTGTATTGGGTGTAAGAAAAGTACATAAAAATGAAAGAACTTATAAATGTGAATAAGCACTGAAATTGCACTAATTTGGTTAAAAAATTGATATCCATAACAAATCTTTTGAATATGTTACTAGACAGCCCAGAAGCTATTGTTCTGACTTGAAGATTTATAACATTAGAAAATACTTCATCGTGCTTGTGAAATTGTATTAGTAACCCTTTCTTGCCTATCGAAGCTTCTAAAGAATGGTTTTAGTATTTTCCCTATTTAATTTTTAATTCCTTTTTCATATTATTTTAGTGTTTTGTCCTGACATTGACTTTGTTCGGACTTTAAACTTACGAATTTACAACTAAACTTTACCGCGTATTATACTTCAGTGCAACCAGAGAATAAACATTGAACTCAGACTGCAGGTCTAGGAAGGGTTAAAAATCGTAGCGCGAAAGAGATATGGTTCTAGTGAACATTTTTGGAATATTTCCTGCTCAGAGACTATCCTCGGCCTTCAGGAATGCCATTCCACTCTTAGAGTCTAGCCAGTGACCCCTACGAGGGCGGAGTTCTGTACGTGATATGTGATATGATGATATGAGATTTTCACGTGTGTCATTGGAGTATTGAAAAGACAATAGTTTAGTGTACACGAGCTTTAGGTATATTGCGATTGAAACAAAATCATGATATTGGGACAAAAATTTAGTGTGCAATAACAGTAAGAATAATTTTAAGTAAAGAAACTGAAAATATTATTTCTGTTAAGTTTGAAAAAATTAAGAACTGTCTGCTGGTTAAGTCCAATCAAGATTACGAAGATTACGTTTTCCACCAAGTAAGTTCTCAGTGTTAGATTAAAAATTTGAATAATTTTAATTAAAAGGATTGTATACTACAAGGGTTTACCTAATACTCATTCATCATACTTAATGTGCCTTTTAGCATTCCGTCTTTTGCAAGAATAAATGTCTTTTCCCATGCTATTTTAGCGACAATACATGCTCTTTTATCTAACTTAGCTAGAATTAAACTCCTATATTTCGGACTTTAGATATTATGTGTTTTCAAACAATTTTTCGTACTCATTAAATTTTATAAAGCTAAAATTAGGCGTTGAGCTCAACAGTACGCTTGATATAACAGTGGATCATTTTTCTTTCCTTCAACAACCCTTAGCTTTACCGAGGGGTCTCATTTCTGAGCTTAAATTTTACTTTAAGCTCTCTCTTATCCCATGGACTGCTCCAAGAGCAACTGCCCAGCTCCAATGAACGGAGCCATTATTGTCACTTGAAATTACGGGTAATTACAAAAATATATTAAAAGCAAGTAGTGTTACAGATGACACAAACTTTCTCGTATTTGTTAGTTTCCTATTCTATGAGTGTGTGTTACCTTTTCGATGTTGATTCACCCCATTGCGAATGTTATGAAACATAATATTTGCTTTACACATCAGTTAACTCAATGGTTTACCTCATTTACATGTAATATTTATATTGAGGAAATTGTGTTTTATCAAACATGTACACTTTTTACATCATTTCAAATTTACCATCCTCTAAAAGTATATGGAAATATAACGATAAGAATATCTTAAAAGAGTAAAACCTGTATCTATGTAACTGCACATTTCCACTGAAAAAATTAGAGTCATTTTTGAGAGACTATCTCTTGAACGTTTATGAAATTACGCAATTTTGAGCTATTTTCACTAGAAAACTTGAGTTTTCGAGAAAATGCTTAAATATTTATTTAATACACTTGTGCGAACAAATGCAATTAATTATAAAAACGCATGTAATGTAAATATTAATGTGGGGGTTATTTCAAAAAATTACATTTGTAATTTTTTTGGAAAATCGAAGGTTTACTATGAAATGGCGTTTACATCATGTTATTCTGTGCATTTAGTTATATCCATACAAAATGTTCAACGAAAAAAAGGGAGCCTTTTTAATAAAATCATATTTTTAAAATTGTTCATATTTCACTCACGATTAAGCAAAAAACTAATGATATTAAAAGAAATGTCAATTAAAATATGTAACATGTAAGTACACAGAAATAACTTCATGGTACATTAAGGTTAATAGTAGCTGTTGCGGTCAAACGAAATTATTTTGTTTTCTTTGTCGGATTTACAGATTTATCTAAACACGTGAGCATCGTCTCATTTTTGCATGCAATAAACGTAAATAAAGTTGAACGTTTAGCAAGCTATGCATTCTCTGACAGAAGGGCTTTTATTAGCAGCTGTTTAAAAAGCTTCACTTTCCCTGGGTGGCGTGCGGCGCGCAGACATCTGGCTGCAGCGGGCGGACGCGGCGCTGGAGGAGGGCGTGCAGGAGACGGCGCGCGTCAGCCTGGCCTTCCTGCGCGGCAACGCCAACCTCACCTGGGACAACGGCACGGCCATCGGCGCCTCGCGCCTCTCGCCCGGCGTCGTGCTGGGCTACTGCTACCGCAAGCTGGCGCTCGGCATGGAGTGCGACGTGGAGGGCGACGGCCTCTGGACGGACGACTTCCACGTGTTCGGCGTCACCTGGTCCCCCGGTACGCACCCGCACGCTTCGTCGCGAGGGAAGGTTATTGCGTAAACAGGCCGAGCTTGGGCAGGCGGGACCCGGGGCGGGGTGGTTAGCCGCGAGATGCGAGGTCTGCGGGTTCGAGACCCGTCTTGGATATGGGTGTTCCCTTTAGTGCTGTGACATGGCGGTGATTATCCCAACCACCATGTATCACTTTCAATGCCCCATTCATCTTCCCATGATTCACTTTTATATAGTAAAAATATTTTTGTTAACTGTTTCAGTTAAGTACACGCACTTGTTGACGGCCACACAAAATTGAGAGAATCGTTAATCGAAATAAATTTAGAGGCTTCTTAAATTTGTAACATTTTAGCAGCTGTAAGTAAAAATACGTTTTAAATATTCTCAAGAGAAAATTAAAATATATAATCTATTTATACACAATAATATCTTAATTCCAGTGGAGGATACATCCCAGACAAGTCTATCAAACGCAAATAATTTAATGATGGGGAAAAGAATGACTACAACCTGTGGTTGATTATCTGTAGTTTTCCACTAACATTCATTCGTTATTTGTTGACATTAAAATAGTTTTACATAATTTAGAACACGTTCTTGTCTTATTCGTCAAAATACCAGTTTAATTTACATGGCCAGATACTTGGCAATGTGTTTTAAGTCCCATAATTCGGTCTCATAATTTTCTAGAGGAGATAGTATTCGGCATGGATGGCCACGAGATTTACACTCTGCGGCCACCCGACGAAGGATTCACCTTGCTGCCGTTTTTTGAAGACTGTCCCCGCCACGCGCGAGGGAAAATTGCACCTCTTGACCAAGAAGTACGTAGTCTCATTTTGAACTTCGAAAGGGTTGTTCACTGAGTTTCAAGAAATTATATGATATGATGAATTTGATAATATGATCATTTTTGTATTTTCAACAATTCCTTAGTTATACAAATAATTACTTGGAAAATAAAATAATGTAGAGAATTTTTTTCTTGGAATTTAAAATTTTGAGCCACTTTATTTGTAAATGTAGAGAAAGAAATTGGCAATTTTTTTGCATGATTTTCGTTCTGATTATTTTAAAAGAAAATGTGTTTAAATGCAGATGTACCTGAATATTGCACTCCATGTCGGAGGCTCCCACGAGTTCCCGTCCGGCGTAACCTCAAGAGGGCTTCCTAAGCCATGGAATGATAAAGACCCTAAGGTAGAGTCTACTATTTGTCAATGTTATTACTATCGTTTTCAATGTACTCATTACTGATTTTTTTTCACCAGGCTAACCTCAATTTCTGGAAAGAGAAGAACCAATGGTTGCCAACATGGTCGCTTCAGAAATCAGAAATGAAGATCGACTGGATAAGAATATGGGCTCTCTAGCCACCTCTTTTCATGTAGTACTAGGCGAGTCGTTGACATGTTGTAAGTTCCGCGACTGCGGTTTGCCAATAAAGTGCCTTGTAAACAATCCTCCTCCTTGAGCGCTGTAAATGAACTGGCACGGGCGAGGGGCCGGCGGAGGGACGGCCGAGCGTAATTACTCGGTTTGATGGCAAACAAGCCGCCCCCAAATGGTGTTTCCGGAGGCCATTAACTGCGGGACAGCCCGCAGACCCGTCCTCACTCGAGGACCCAACAGATGGAGGACTGCTTACTACTTCTGTGAGAACACGGCACGACCTCTATTTGCTGAATGTACAGGCAGCTTCGATTAACGTTACGGTCTCAAGGGATGTCTCCTTAAAAGAAAATTTTAATCTGAAAATTGTGGTAAAAAGTTTTATATTTTATTTCGAAAATTATGACATCAACATGGCATTAAATAACTTACAAATATGACATTACGTTAAAAAAACGTTTTTGTGCTCTTGGCTTGCATATAGTTTTTTCATGTTTGAATAAAAATATCGTAATGTTGCTCATTTACATGCATTGTTATTTGATGTTCCTTAATTCTTAGTTTAATTACATTAAAATAGAACATTAATATATCAATTAATAGGCACGTTTCGTATTACGTTTTGTATTTAAGTTTTGTATTACCTAACAAACATCATACTTTCGAAAAGAAATTTGATTATTTTAATTGTTACTTTAATTAACTTTTTAAACGAAATGATATTTTGTAGATTTTTTACAGCATTTATAGTTGAATTCCCACAATCCATTATTGATTTCACTAAAAGAATCCATTCCTAGAAAGACTCTGATAACAGTTGGAGGCTCGCAATGACGATGGAAGAGAAACTCTCAGTGTTTGACTCTGGGTGTCGGTCATGCTTCATTATTCGCCAGCTGAGGTGCTCCAGTTCGTACAGGACGAAATTCATGGAAATACATCATGCAGCAAGATTTGAGGTTTACACATTTTTCAGAATGCATCATGAACTTATCACAAAAAGGAATTGAATTTTCAAGTGCTCTGATCATGTTTTTATAGTTGAAATATCTCCTCAACATCATTCTCATGAGGTACAATGTAATAAACATAACTAATATATTTCTTACTTAAATTATGTTTACTTTAATGGACCATTTATGTTGAAGACTATCAAAAATAACAAATATACTACGAGAAAACTATAAATAGAATACCAATGTTACCTACTTCGTTTCATCGCAGTCGTTTTCATTTGCTATGTACCAACCTTTTTACAAGTGTTAGGTTCATTTCCACTGTATCAGATTTGAAAGTTTAAAAAAAGTTGCTTTTTTGAGATAATCTTTGAGAAACCATGATAAATTCAAATTTCAACAGATGCAAGACCCGTTAGAATTTTTCATTTTAATTATTATGGATCAGCGGTATTGTTCATAATTGTACACAATTTCTGTCATTCGAATCTATATTGGAGTCAGTCTTTGTGATCAGGTACTGTTTAAAGTCAATTATTTTCACTTTGCCTAAAGGAAAATAATCAATAAAGATATAAAATTTCAATAACAATACAATTAATTTACGTCATCCATTACATTATCCATTACGTCATCCATTACGTCATTCATTACGTCATCCATTACAATAATTAATACGTCATCCCTCACTAACATCGGAGAGTGCCCTCGGGCCAGTGAGGCAATGGCTTTCTATGGCAGCTGAATAATTCTCAGAAATGCTGTTTTCCTCGTGTGCACCTGACATGCTCCCAAGCGCGTCATTTATCCTCATCGCCAAGCTCCACGAACAATCAACACTTTTTGGCTTCTTTCCTATATTTCTGTTATGTATTTTTTGCTTTTGCACATATTTCACTACTACAGTTAATTTTAAGGCACTGTAATGCATGAAGATATTAGAGAAATATTTCTTAGTGCTTTAAAAATGAAGGAAATAAAATATAACATAGCAATCAATTTTCAGCCTGAAATAGAGAAACGCATATATTGATTTAATATTGTCTTCGAGGTTGTGATTTAACTTTATTAATAATATCTTACTGGAAAGAAATGATAAAATCGGTAAAACTTCTTTTCTATTATTAATGCGTACATAGTAAAGTTACATTCATTTACATGATGGGATTTTACTTTAAGTCTATTTTACATGGCAAATAAGATGTTCGATGTGATACTCGAATTCTTTGACCTAATTTCAAGTTAGTTTGCTAATTTTAACTTGCTTCGCTTGATCATCATATTTGCCCTGTAAAAAGATTGCATTTGACCGTGGAAATAAAATGAGAAAGCAATTCCTTGATAAGACCACAGTTTGGACAGTAATTTTCAAAAATCGAAGAGTAGAAATGGTACAGATCTGGCGAGCCAGCTAAGTCAACACATTGAGTCGATGAAGCCGAAACGAGTATTCCGTTTATCCATTTGGATAGTTTCCTTCTACGTGCCCCTTACATCCTTCTCGAGTCTCTTGATTGGTGTTTCCGGACGGTTCGATTGGTTAGTGTTTTCGGGCGCGTCAACGTCTCAGAACATTATTCCCGTAGGTGTAGTGAATGTCTTTATCGCTGGAGGTGGTGGTGTTCTTCCCCCGCTAGATGGCGAGATATGGTGCAAACACCTGTCGGCGGCACGTAGGGGTTTTCCCAACCAGGTATCTCCTAGAAACGGGGAACCGCCTCAAACTCTAAACTTCTGGCCGGTCTCCCAATACGTGTGGTATTGTTGTGCATGTAAGTGTAAGTACGCGAAGAAAGAGGCAAGGATAGGATAAGGGAGAAGAAGGACAGATTGCGCGCAGTCTTTGACCCATTTGTTTGAGTGTTGTTCTGGAATTTCCCTGGAGTTGATCGGAGAAACCACGGAAAACTACCAATCACAGAAGCCGGCCGCTAGAATGCTCCTCCAAAATGCGGCTGAATTCGATCTAGCCTTCTAGCTAGTGTTCTGCCTCTGTCGGAACTCGAACCCCAGGTCCTCCCGGTCAGAAGAACTGCGACATCAATTAATGCCCTGAGCCACATAATCCGGCCAATTAAGTTGAGATGGCTCTAATTTAAGAACGGGAGTTGAAGTGGGGTGATGGGGATAGCAAACAGCCGCCTTGCAGAATTAACAACAGGGACTTCTCCCCGCGGGTAGCGTGGAAAGGGCCGTTGATTCACAGACGTCATTCTCACCATTTAGACACACTCCAGAAAGTTCGGATGACACAAAACTATCTTCTGGTTATTTTTACTACCACCGTCTACCTAATTTATACTTTTACCCACAGTTATTCTGACAGTATTTTTTAATTTATTATCGTACTTACATTTTTGGACTATAATGTCACAGAAAATTTATCAGAAGAAAAACGAAAATATTATGTACGCTATAATATCGGTGAAAAATCCATGCATTGCAGCTTTCCAACTTCAAATAATTATTCTTAATTGGTACTCACAACTATTATTCCTATTCATTTTTGATATGTATGTCGGAAAGTGACTTGAAGGAATATTAAATTATTTGTTAATTTCTTTCCTAATTCTCTTGCCAACTGAGTACTCGTAACTTGAAGCAAATGGAAAACTTATATTGCCAGCGGAATAGTTCTTGTTCACTCCGATTGTGAATTTAAAGGTCCTAGTTTAAAGTGTAAAGTTTTAGTAGACAAAACAATTTTAGACTCGTTTAGGTATTTTTACTATTTTCTAACCTTGCTAAGAGGTATTTCTCATCAACTGCAATACTGCTACAGAAACATTTTTGTATCGTTTGTTCAGATTTGAAACGTTAATTACTTTCAGAATGATCAAGTACAGGTACAATGAAACAATCAATGGATGAATGAGTTTGACAATGGTGAACACAATGAAAGAGAAAAATAATAATTACACCTGGTATACCCTGATAACTTATAATATGAATTCTAAATTACAGAAAACAGTTGTCTAAATTACATTTATCAGTTACTAGTCATCAGTAACTACGATTTGAGATATATGTTTAACTATGTTACTGGTTGTACACTGAAAGCAGTACGTGGTGACATGATGCTTTTAGCAATTTGAAACTGTGACAAAGACGGTACATTCCATCACTCACTTTTCGCAGCTCAATTTCTGGAAATTACACAATTAGTTACACTAACAGAATTAGGTTCCCATCACCACAAACAAGACGGCAGCAGAACTGTTAACGATGAGTACATGGTCTAACTCGAATTACAAATAACTACAATTGGAGATCAGATTAGTGGAGAAGGACAATTTCAGTGGTTTTCAATTGAGTCTATTTTAAACGATACAACCGTCCCATGTGGATACTACGAGTTAAATTACATTAGAGCAATTCGACACAATTAGCGGGGACAACAGGAATGCAGCGATCAATAGCAGAGAAGCCAACTAGTTCTGCATCACCAACTGCGGAAACGACCTATAGGGGATCAGGGTTTTTCTTTTAAAGGAAGTCATTTGGAACTCAAACAACTTAGACCACTAATGACGAATAATATTTTTTACAAGTACGTTTGAGTTGAATTATTAATCCGTGTATTTAAAAAATGCATTACACTGTCCTTTATGTTTTTGTTTAAAATTAGAAAATGATTAAAATCTAAGTATGTAATTCATAGAATATATTATGATTTCAATAAAAAATTTAAAAATGAAACAGTTGTAAAGAAATACTTGATACATAAAATGAGTTACGGCTGAGGTGGCTCAGGGCATCAACTGATGTCACTGCGGTACCTCTGAACGGGCAACCGTAGACCTCGAGTCCCGTCGGCGGCGGCAGATTTGTCGACGCTAGCTTCGAGCTGGGTCGAATTGAACCGCTGTATAGAGAAAAATTCTATCAGTCGGTTGGTTTCTCCGATCAACATCAGGTGAATGCTGGAGCAGTACCTCAAACGGGTCATGGACCGTACACGATCATTCCTTCCCCTTACTAGTCTTATCCTCATACCTTACATACACTCACTGACACACACTGCACTACCACACATGTCGGGAAATTAGGGCTTGTCCCGGTTGAGGTGGTGCCCTCAATGAATGAAAAATCTGAATGAAAAAAAACCATCAGCAATACGATGAATAGTACATAGATAAACATTTGCACTATACTTACGGGAATAAATACCATATTAAGCATTAATGTGCTCGAAAACAAGAAATAATGAATCGATCAATGAAATGATTTCTTGTAGAATTAATGATTCGGTATAGATAGA
>BOPP01000002.1:1560877-1580982 GCA_017312745.1 Gryllus bimaculatus | reverse complement strand
GGGGGGGGGGTATGACGCTGTACCAAGCGAATGCCGGAGCAGTACCATAACAAACGGACCACATTCCCTTCTTCTTCCACGTCCTATTCTCAGCCTTTACACACACACACACACACACACAACATGCACTACACTACCACGCGTGCAGGGAGAATGGTCGGCAGCCGCTTGTCCCGGTTGAGGCGGTGCCCCGTTGGAGGGAGATTCCCGGTTAGGGCAAACCCCGTTACAGCTACCTGACAGAAGGTCGGTGCCAGATGCCATAATCCTGCTGGGAAAGATCACATCTACCTCTCCAGGAAAACATGTCCTGTACTTACGAACTAATGACCTACCAGTTGATGCGCACGGGATAATCAACCAAATCCGATGCTGGTGGATTAGCAAATCTAGCTGCGTAGATGGGTGGAATCCAACCACTGTCTGAGGCAGAACCCAAACGTTCGGCGACTCTGATCGGTAGTTTTCCGTGTTTTTTGATCAATAGTAAGCGAATACCGGAGAAGTACGACACGGACCGCGCGAGATTTTTCCTTCCTCTTCCTAGTCTTTTTCTGTCTTTTTACTCTCACATACTTATAAGTACATTATCTATTGGCTTACATGTATGTAGATCATTCTTCATATATGATGTGGAGAAGTGAAGAGCTTAGAGCTTCTCTCAGACTGTGCCTCTCGCCCTGTAGACGTTACTTGAAGGAGCTGCAAGCTAAAGTGTAGAGATGGGTATTTTTATCGCATATTTCGTAGAACGTAAAATACAAAATATTAATTCATGCTGAAGCAATTTTTCGACACAAAACCCATATTGTTAGTCTCTGATATAAAAAAGGATTCTATATGTACCTAATAACTTTCCTTAAAAAGTTGGGTAGTCAAAATTCAGATTTTGGGGGTCCTTGATACCGAAAAATGTGTTTATGGAACGTCAGCCAGTTAGACTATTCTAAATGCTAGAAAAACTTAATGATAAACTATTGACAGCATTCTGAATCACATTGATAATCCCTAGATCTGACTGATATCGCAGTACCGTGAACTTGAAATTAGTCATGTTTTTATTTTGGGGATTACTTTCAATAAACCACAATGACACTCCCAAATTTTTTCAAGTTGTCTTTCTACAACTAGAATATAGAATATATTAAGATTTTTTCTTAATAAATAATGTTCTTCAAAAATTGATAGGTTATGCACAAATACTTAAAGAAAGTTTGTGTACAATATTGTTGAAACTATGATTAATTTTAGAGCAATTTTGCATGAAATAAAGGCAATTTTAAAATCAAGATTTTCTAAAAAAAATTGCTCTAATCTTTTTTTTCTTTTTCTTTCATAGTGCAGTTTGAATATTTGTTGAATCCTCTACATTTTGAAACTAGGAAAAGTTACAAATAATGAGAGTTGTGCAATCACCAGTTATTTTACGTTTTTGTAAACAGTTTAAGTACTCCAATTGTTTTTAATTGTAAATATGGCATTAGTGGCGTGATATGAGCTCAGTGAGATTATGGAGGGTGGATGATGTGATGAGTGAAGATGAAATAGTGGGTAACACGTTGCGATCTCTTGTAGACTACTCAAAGTTCTAGATTTAGTTTCTACGCTCCTACAAAGCATTACTATTGATCAAATCTTGTGTTATTTGTCATAATTTGAAACGATAATAAGCAGGCATTAAACTATTTAATCCTTAAGGGAAAGCATCGTGGAAGCCTCAATTTGCACTAATTGAAATCATTTTAATGAGAAGAGTTAGGGGTCAATTCAATGAACAAAGAATGTTTTTAGTTCTTTAATATTTGTGTGATATATATCGTAAGCAACTCAGCGTGCCTAAGGAATTGGAACATTCATATTACACTTTAATGAATATATATATATATATATATATATATATGTGTGATTTAATGAATGTGTTTACGTATAAACACATAGTAAGTCTCATATTGCCTTTGAAGTAGTTATGCCGGTTATCAGTTTCTTAAATTTTGACGATCTGCCGAAATTGAACCTGAGAAGTTGATCTCTATCAAGCCGGTCCAAAATAGGTAGCTGGTAAGCATTATTTTATGTTTTTCTTTATTGTCAACAGAAAGCAATGTAATTTAATAAATGTAAATAGAAAGAGATATTCGGTGCCATTCGCTGACCTAGCAGTAGGAGTAGATAACAAGCAATGCCATATCTAGAAACGTTGGCCAAATAGCAATTTTAAGACGATTCTATCTGTAAACACAAAAATAATAGCAATAAAATGTAAAAAATCGTTAAAATGTTTATCTAACCCTCCATATTGGAAGAAGTGGAGAGGGCATTTTAATGAACAGCCTGTTCAACAAGAAATTAGGGCAATTTAAAACTGAAGAAAAGAGATTTCCTGAGAAAAAAGGAAACAAAAATTGAAGTCTGATCACAAGATCGCTATAATTACTGCGTTGAGGTTGCTTCTAATTGTAGAGGAAAAAGATTTGATAGTGTGTCTGGGATATAGATTACAGGGCCACACTCAGTATGTTGATATGAAATACAGGATTAAAATAATTTTTCTACAAAAGATGGGGAGATGGAATATAATGTTACTACGACTCACAGTGGTCTACGTGTTTTCATTAAAGTGAAATATTTTAGACTAGACACACATATTCAATATAAAAATATTACGATGCTTGTCTATAAATAGACTATTGTTCATTAGAAAGACGTGAAAATTGTTGGATGAAGGAGTGAACTGACGATCATATTATATTCTCTCCAAAACTGTATTTTTTTCAATGAATTCAAGAATATGATTTTATTCCTTTAAAACATTGTATTAATGTTAGTGTCAATAAAATGATTCGTTTTACCAAATTGTTTATTATAAATCGGGAGATCCAACTTACGAGATTATGAGTTCAAATTAAGGAATCGATATCCCTATTTTGACCGATCTCACACAATCAGTTTTTCCCCATTCTTCTTTACCGAGAACAATATAATAAAATAGTATATTTGTTAAAGAAAATAGAAAGATTTCAAATTGTTTTGGTAAATATGTTGTTTTAATTGAATCGTTATTGAGAGAATAGACATGAAAAACATACAATTGTCCCTAATTAGACAACTTTTACCAAGTCACAAGGTTAGTATCTCCGGCGGGTATTTTCAAATTACAGGCGTTTATTTGTGTTGTGCAAGTTCATAACAAAAACCCAAATTTAAACATTATACTTCTTTCTAGGTTTTATACCCTCGGGCATAAATGTTACATGAAAAATAATCTGCATAAATACTTTTTTAGCTTTTATGTTTAATCACAAAATTGGGTTTAATTATCATTAACATTATAAATCAAGTCGCAACGTTTCATGTCCACGCAGAATGGCAATATAATAATTCACAGAATAAGGTTCTATACCTTCAAATCGCAGAAAAACACTTTTTACTAGAATGGTTATACATGAATTGAGATTGAGTATTTCCTACAGATTCGTCTCGTCATTTGTTCTGATAAGCTTCTTTGTAGTTGGCTTAATATCCATCAAGTAGCGTTTTAGAAGTTTAAACACTTTATTATGAAATTTCTCTTGGATAGTCTGGAGACAAATGTGGCCATTTGCCCTACATTAGATCGAGATGCGAATTACCTCGCTTGCCCCAAATGGGAAAGCGGAAGAGGTCTGACAGAAAATAAGGGATAGCCAAACGGACACACATACTCATACACATAGAGTTTACCGGATTACTTAAAGTATGATTCTGTCTTAAAACATACTTTTTTGTTTCAATGAGATTGTTTTTACGAAACTAACTAAATTTCGATTCACGCACAATCTTCAAAGATACCATAATTTTTTTGTCCATAAATAATTCATTTGTTAAAAGACAACGCTCACGTCATTAAGAACTAGAAAATAAATAAGCGGTAAAACAAAATAATATAACATTACTAATATTATTTACATTCCCTAAGTAATGCTACGCCATTCATTAAGAGTAACACAAAAATTATATTGTTTTATTTAATTTACATTAAAATTATCTTTTGTTATTATATTTTAATACTACGATTCTTAAACAATCGCTTTTAACAAATTTAATCTTCTAGGGATTATTCCAGGTAGAATTGGCACTTCCAGAAATAGATCTAAAATTTTATTGTCACATTCTTTGTTGTTGTTGTTGTTGTTTTAAAGCAATAATATTCAGAGTTTTAAGTGGTAAGATTCAAAACTATGCTTTTCCTCACAGAATCTTAAAGGTTTTCCAAATATATTTATTATAACCTAGAGGTTTTTAGCCTAAAAGTTTAATAACATGAAAGAGTAGATTCAATCCAAAAGAGTTGCAATAGTGCTCATTGGATTAGGAAAAGAGTAATGTCCGATACTCTAAAGCCTGACGTCACAGGTATCGTGAATTCTGAAATTTCTTGGGAAATATTCTCTAAACTGCGATCTATTGGATCTATACGATCTGCCAGTATTACAACACGCGTGAGAGCATTAAGTTACGCGCGCGCTTTTCGAGCGCCCGCCTTCTTCTAATTTTTATTTTACATTTTATTGTTATCATCAAGTATACAGAAATGGAGTATCTAAGTTTTGGAAATTAATTGGACGCTGTGATCGATCCATTAGGTCGCAGATCTTTAATTCGACAGGCGAAATGCAGAGTACTTGCTGTTTACAAATAACTTTCTAAGTCAATGACAGTGTTTTGGGTCTTAGAACTGCGTTGTTAATTCTGGTAACGTATAGGTTGCATTAGAACTGGGAAATCACAAACATCACTTTCTACGGGAATCTATGCTTCTGAGGTCAAAAACGGGTAAAGAAATTATTAATTGGTATTCTTATAAGGATCTTCACGGTTCATTGATTGATGTTTCAGAGTATGTTAATTGCTAAGACCATTATTTCCGTAGGTATGGTGAATGTTTTATCTCATAATGTTTTATCCTGAATGTGGCAAAGTTCGTTACCGACATACACGTCGGCCTGCGGGGATTTCCCCCCTAGGTGACTGCTGCCACCGAGAAACACTTCTGGCGGAAACAAGCTCCAGGTTCCCCATAGGTCTTCAGTCATGAGTGGTAGTGTGTAATGTGTTAAGTGTTGGTAATGGGACACGATAAGTCTAAGAAGAGAAAGGAAATATATCGCGCAGTCTCTGGCCCTTTTGTTAGGATACTGCTTGAGCAATCATCTGTGATTAATTGGAGAAAGTACAAAAAACTACCGATTACTGCAGCCGGACGCTAGAATTCTTCTTCAGATACGAGCACGGTAGTGTTTTCTTTACCGCACGAAATGACTCGCGTTTGAGACGTTTTGTCCGAGCAGACGGAACGGAATGGCAGCGGACAAGGTCTCCAAAGCCTGAACCCGACTTCAAAGAGGGCGCCTGCGCCGTTCACGCAGCGAGCAGCGAAGCGCGGAGGAAAGGGCGCAACGATTTGTCTCTCCAGACGAGCAGTGGCCCCCTGCGGGACGCAACCCGCGCGCCCTCGCAGTTGCGTGAACGCGCGAGCGACAGGCGCAGTCTGGTGCCTCTCCGAGTGGCGTCGCCGCTCACAGCTCGTTCCACCCGCCACCGGCTCGTTCCAGGAGCCACCGGCTCGCGACAGGCTCGGACAACTTAAAGGCGGCTCCGCGCACTTGGCATTCGGCGAGTAGCGAGCGAATCGCAAATCCGATTGATTGATTGATTAATTCAGTGGTTCCGGGCGCGTCAACGCCAAAGTTCATTAGACCCTTAAGTATATTGTTTGCTTTTTGCTCGGCAAGTGTCGGTGATCTTTGCCGCATTGGAATGTGAAATCCGGTGCCCACCTACCTTTGGCTAGCGGGGTTTTCCCCGACCAGGTATCTCCCGCCAGAGGGGCAACGCTCCTTACGGGAGAAGGTCTTTGTTCTTGACCGGTCCCCCGACATACGTAGATAGTGGTAGTGCATGTAAGTGCGTTTATAAGGGGGTCAGGATAGGACAAGGCGGATGAAGGAAAGATCGCGCGTGGTTCGTGGGCCATTTGTCAGGGTGTTGCTCTGGCATTCGTATGGAGTTGATCGGGAAACCATTGAAAACTACTGATAGCCGGCTGCTAGAATTCTCCTTCAGTCAGCGACAGAACTCACCACAGCCATCTAGTTGGTGTCGAAAATCCTGCTATCGTCGGGACTGGAACCTAGAACCTCCCGGTCAGAGGCACTGCAATGACAGTTGATTCCGTGAGCAAGCTCACCCGGTCGCAATCCCGACTAGTCAATTCTCACCAATGTTCCTTTCCTTTGGTATGCATAAAAAGTCTGCCTGCTTCGGGTAGGGCGAGCTCCGAGTGCTTAATGCTCGGCAAATCTATCGTCTCTACTCAAAATTCAAGGAAGGATCGTATGAACTCATAGAATCAAGAATATGGACAGCCGGGTCAAAGGCATCCCCCTCTCTATGCTGTCCCCGACAAGTGACCGAGGTCCTAGGTTCGAGTCCCGACTGTAGCAGGACTTTCGATACATCTACATAGCTATGTCGCTTTCTGTCGTTGGCCTGGAGGAGAATTCTGGCGGCCGGCTGCACTGATCGGTAGTTAAATGTAGTTACTCCGATCTACACCAGGAGAATGCCGGAGCAGTACCCTAACAAAAGGAACAAGAACCTTCAAATTTGTCTATCTTTAGAGCCTGAAGAAGTCTTGTCTTATCCTATCCTACCCCTCACTTAAATACACTCACATGCAATAAACTTCCTCACAGGTCGCGGTATCGGTCGGGAGATTAGCGTTGGTCCCGAATAGGATGTTGCCTCCATGGTTGGAGATACCTGGTTGAGGAAAATCCCGTTAGCCGACGATATATCGCCTGTTTCTCGCCTCAAATCGCCTGTTTCTCGCCCAAGAAATACCTCCGTTCTCTGATAGTTGATGAACGCAGTGTATCGAAATCTGCGTGGTCAGACGGAAGAGCGGGCCTGATGGCCCGAGTCTCTCCACGTAAAATAAGGCAAATAGCGGGAGACGATCACCGCCACCTCTCGAGGGAAAATGCACGATACTTACCGTTTCAATCAATAGAATCCAGGACAGACGGCAGGGAACTTCAGGCATAAACTCGCATTACCGCTTGGAGTGGTGTTATACCTGGCGGAGCAGTCGCCGAGCATCTGAGTCAAAGTTATAGCTGATGTGTTATCACGCCATATATTAGAATGTGTATGACCATCATTGATATTGATTTAAAATTTGTTATTATATTTGCTGCGATAACCGCTACTGAACTAGAAATTTTCTATACAATGTAGGGTTTCTCGGCCGATTTCTACTTAATTAGATGCTTCCGGATTTGTAGGCCGTGGTCCAAAGGAGGCGAAACGTATGGACCAGTCTACGTTGGACCACGGTCTACAAACCCGGAAATATCTAATCATGTAGGAAGTTTCTGTGGCATCTACGATATTTGTTTAACCGAGACGGCTAATGTTCAAACGGAATACTGCACTGTATACCACGAAGCGTTTCGGCAATTTAATTGAGCCGTACAGCATCTATTGCTCCAGGAGAATGAACCTTCTTGTTATCAAAAAGAACTGCCGTTTACGTCACCTTCTGCACGCGGACACTGCACCGCACGCCAGACTTCCAGAGAGGTATGGCCGAGCTGATGAATCGACGCAGTCTCTATAAATCTCGACAACGCGTATTGAAATTCCAATCTCTAAACTCTCTGAGACAGGTACAATGTCAACATTTCGATATTCAGTTGAATCTAGATTGTTGTATATATAGGTTGAAATCGTGGGAACGAATAAATCATTAAAATTCAAAGCATATAATTGTCGCCTATTTTCAAAATAAAATACAGCTGAGCAAAGTTAACATAATATTTACGCAAGCTTTGTAAACTATTCTATAAAATATACGAAACAAGCAAACAATCATCGAGAGAAATTTTATGTTACGTAAATTTGGAATTAAAGGAAATAGTTACATTTGCGTTGAAAATCTACTTTCTAGTCTGTAGATGCCTACCCGTCAACGCCACGCGTATTTGAGAATGTCTTTTATACAAGAAACTAAATTTGAAATTGCCCGAGAAAACACAACCTTCCTCGTCCATTAATTCTTTGTCCGTTATTCATCCAGCCTCAATTTACCTTGGCAACAACAACAAAACACCGTATTGCGATAATCAGGCTGCGAGGAGTAAGTCAGGGAGCTGGCTGGCAGGGGCGCTGGCGACGCAACTAGCCATACAAATGAAGGTCGCTACGCGGCGCGTTCCGGGGACGGGCCGCGAGGTGCGACGCGGCGCCACCCGGGGCGCTCGAGCTCTCGGGTAAAGCGTCGGGCTCATTTGGCGCGGCGGGCCCCTCCCCGCTCCCACACACACCACCGTCCCGCGCAGCCGCGCGCGTGAGCGGGCGCAGCTGCGACGCACCACGCGCAGATTCCGACAGCGCTTCCGAAGGCAGGCGCCACTTCTTTGTTTCAGGGAGCAGAGACACATCATGCAGAAGTTGCTAACGTGTTCACGTCTTGAGGGAATTGCATCAAATTTTCCTTTCTTTAGTGCCTGAAGAAGAATGATATTGGGCCTCATGAGTATAACTAACGACAACGTTTTGACCGGCAATTATATTGTAAAAATACAATGCATGTATTGAAACAAACAAATGATATTACAATGTATGTATTCTTAACGTCAAGAAAATCATCATTTTCATCCTCATCTTTTCTCATCTCTTCATCATCCTCATTTTTTCATTACTGTTGGGAAAAGAGGAAGATGATATAATACACGGTAAAAATTAAGACATAAACAGAAAAAAGATTATATAGAAGTATGTTGCCTGCCATACAAGAGTGGGAGTTCTGTATGCGTAAGATCAGGCGCTACTTTCCGTTACTGTTCGTCGGTAACCCCTCTTTCGTCGATTCTCCTAAGAGAAGAAAACATATTTAAAAAGGGAGAACGATAGAGAGACAGAGAGCGAGGGAGAGTGCAAAAAAGTGATCTTGCTCATAGAAATTATCATAATTTACTGATCTTTGAAAATATGTTACATTTAATTTACTATATTTTGTGTTCTCCTCTATAAATACATAATGATGATAACAATTAATTTTCAATTAAGTCATCCTGTTGTAATAAGAAAACAATATAAAAACGTATTTAAATAACATCAAAATTGAAGTCGATTAACAATTTTCTTTTAAGAGTTAAATATGAAAAGAGAACTTGTGTGCAAAAGTGATTATAATATCGCTGCCGTATGTGCACGCGCACGTTCCATCTGATGGAGTTTCATTGCCCGGAATAAACCATTCTGACATTTATTAACGTGAACACAAGAGAAGATAACGCTGGTGTGGTAACTATCGTTAATAACTGTGCGCTATATTCCTGATTACTGCAAAACAGATGCGGGAGAGCGGAGCGGCGAGAAAATCATGTGCGGGGCTCCCCGTCAGACGCTGCTCCTCTCGGCGCCGCATCGAGCGCCTTCCCTGCACCTGCGACTGACGGGCAGACTGGCGGACAGGCGGTCAGGTGGACGGGCAGACGAGCGGGGGGAAGGCGAGCGACCAGAAGGGCGGCGGCGACGCGCGGACGCGACGGGCAGACGGGACGGACAGAGGGGACGGGCAAACGGGACGGGCAGTCGGGACAGGCAGACGCGAAAGACAAATTTGACGGGAAAGCGCGACGGGCAGACGCGAACGGGACCGTGCGGACGGGCTAGCAGGAGAGCAGGCTGGAGAGCGGGCAAGCGAGCGACCAGACGGGCTGGCGAAAGCGAGCGCTGGGGGGAACGGGGCAAGGGAGAACAGGGATGGGACGGCGAGAGCGGTCAAGGGCGGGCGAGTGCGCCCGAGAGCAGGCGAATGTGGGCGAGAGCGGGCGGGCGAAGGAGGAGCAGTGGGCAGGCGGTCGAGTGATCTGCGAAGTGAGTGCGAAATGGGCGGCGACGGGAGAGCGCTGCGAGAGAGAGAGAGAGAGAGAGAGAGAGAGAGAGAGAGAGAGACACACACACGCCGGCTAAGAAGAAGGCTTGTGAAATGGGAGGTGGGCGTCGTGAAACGCGATGAGGAATAGTGAAGGGTGGTGCGAGAACGAAGAGCAAGTTGGTACATTGGAGATCAGGGTGGGGCGGGAAGAGGTAAGATATGTGGTGTTGCTTTGTGGAGGAGGATGTGCGGAGCTGGTGTTAGCAACGGCGTGGAGTAAGAATCCTAGAGGCTTATCAGAGTGGCGGGGGACGGGAAGAATCTGGGAGGGGAACATACGGTGTTGCATAGAACGACCCGACGAGAGGCTCCTGGAAGAGGCCTAGCCACTGAATGGGTTGCAGAGCCAGGTGGTTGCATTACGTGAAGGCGGACTGAAGCGGGAAGGATAGAGGAGCTTCGCGGGGAGTGGCGATGGAGGCAAAAGGGAGAGCCGTGACGGGAAGTAGAAGAGTTGTGCCGATAGTGGAATATCGTGAAGGAAGGGGACGCGAGGTCGTGCGTGGGCGAGCAAGGCGTGGACGCGAGGGGGGGCGAGGCGAAGGCGGGGTGAGGGAGGAATTGAGCAGTTCTTTCTAAGCCGTGTAGAGTAATTCGGGTAAGGGACAGCGGGGCAAGTTCGTTCTACATGCGTTGGGGCACACGTGGAAACTCGGAAGAGCGCGGGTTAACAAAGTGAGGGTTGCGAGAGCGTGGCGTGGGGATGGCGGAGCGGCCGCACGATGCACGGAGCATTAATATTCAGTGAGCACTTTGCAAAAATTGTGGGGGCTTTGTTTGCGTGGCAGTGGCACGGCCGCGCGCTCGCGGGTTTAGGATGCGACCGGCGGCGCCGGGTCGGAAGCTGTCCGAGGAGAGTAAGTTTGAATTGTTCAGTAGTAAGTAGAATTTCATCAAGTTAGGACGTAGAAAGAAAAATCTATCTCGTCATCTCAGCTACATTGTTTATTAATTTAGAATTTCTCTTTAAAGCCAGAAACGTCTTTAATACGATCTACATCTCCTCTAGAAAATGCATCTAAGAATAGTTCAAACATATTAACGGGGTTGTAAAAGGAGAAAAAATATCAAGGTTTATGATAATGAGGGAAGTTAAAATAAAATAGTAGTATCCGTCAGAGTAAATCTCTGGGATCTGCTAGAGTCATTTTATAATAGAAAGATTACAAAAGTGTTCAAAACGTCTATGAGATAGATTCAGGGATATTAAACAAATTAATGTATCTTAAAATATACACACTTGCGACATGTTTACATTTCATTACACATTAGTAACTCCATTGTGTTCAACTCAATATTTTAATCTATATTTCAACTAATAAGAAGATATTCTTTACCGTTATTTAAAAGCCATAGATGAATATACGGACAAATCATTTACTTTTATTCATATTACTAACTTTTTCATATTTAATCATATATACTTAATTTAGTATATTTGCGTTTTTCAATTATAGATAAAATAATGATTCCTTAAATTACATGAACTATCAGTTCTGTGTTAAACACAAAATATTTTATACAGTTACGTAGAAACTCATACGGAGCAAGGCTTAGCAACACGTTTTTGCGAAAAATAATTTTAACAAAAGAAACACATTTGAGGACTGAGTAATCATTAATTTGTTGTGATTAAGCAATCCCGTCATTTCAAACGTATTACATACTACAAAAGAACTAACATGTTTGAAACACATAATGCCATGCCAACATACACAATCTACGAACACCTATGGTATCATATGTATTGGAGGACAATGGACTTCAGACAGCATACGAGGTACTCCCATTGGAAGGCGTTCTCACCGTCTCCAATTCCACCACAACACTTTCCCCTTCCACTCTCTCTTAGAGTCATTAACTCCTAGACGAGCAGCGGTGCTCAATGGTCGGTCTCACAACAAGAGCAAAAAATATGTAATATTTATTATACCTCAGCCCTCTCATAATACGCCTTATTCATCCAGAACTTTTAAAAAGCGCTCTCTCTGTGTTTACTAAATTTTCCATTCGTCAAGCAAGAATACTGATCTAATTGAAAGTAATGTATGCAAATGTATGTAAAAATGCATTTTTCTCTCTCCAGCAAAAAAGAAAGGAGCCATTGTTGCTGTCAAACTGAATGTTTATAAATTGTCTCAACCCCCTAAAAAAAAGAAAAGATATACTCTTAGAAGCAGGGCGAAGTTTAATCACTCAAAGTTTTGAAAAGTAATTCAGAATCACTCCAATTAGCGAAACGTCAACTCAGGGTAGGAGCCTTAGGCGCCGGCGGGTTGGCGCTTTTCGGCGCGGCTCACAGGGCAGATAAGCAGCCCCAGCGGCGGCGGCAGCGGCGGTGGCGGAGCGGGCGGTTAGAAAGGAAACCTTTGACGCTGGCAGCGGCCAAGAACGATGCTCGGAAGAAGGTAGTGACGGAGGTCATTCACGGAAGAATATTTCGAGTTTCAAAGTGGCTTTAGAAAAAGCAAATCCATTAAAATAACACCAATATTTTTGGAAGTATAAATAAATAAGGTATTAAATAAGTTGGTAAAAACAATCAAAAATACAAGGTATGTTGCACACTCAATGTTTAAGTTATGAATATGATATATAACAGTACCTATGTAATACGTGTTTATGTATGTAATTACAGTTAACAATGCATTTTTGAATGTTTTTGACGAAATGTTTATATGCATTATTAGAAGTAATATTAAGAGTAATAATAATAATAATAATAATAATAATTATTATTATTATTATTATTATTATTATTATTGAGTCACATATACAATTACAATCGTGTATGACGAGTCAATATGATGTCTTGGGTGCAGAGAGCAAAGTTACGTTACTGTTCAGGAGCAAAACAAGGGGACATCTCAACATTTGCTCAAGGGACCAGTGAAACTGAACAAAAATCTCATCTAGGTATGGTCATTGTCCTAGGAATTATACTACAATACTTGATACAGATATATTAGGGTATTATATAGTACATAATTATTTTTAGTAGCAGATAATTTAGCATTTCAAGATGTTATTGTCATTTTAATGTTACTACTTGTAATGTTAATAACAATCATAATAAGATTAAAACAACACATGATATCAATTCTGTTACCAAATACACAAAATTTAACAATATTAGTACATTCTATATTTAAAACTTGAAATGGTGAGGAGGAGGAGGCAGGTTTTGGCCAGTTTTTTCTGTCAATTTGTACACGCAGTCCTACTGTAGCACCTAATGCGTCTAGCGAATCCAGAGAGAAACAGAAATGTTTTGTCAGGCATTCTCCTTCTACGTCACAGCGATATGCCAGTTCTTTTTTCTTTGCTTCAGCTCGAAACACTTAACATGAAACAGAAAGTCAAATGGGAGAAGAAATTCTTATTTATTTATATTTTTTAAGAGAAATATTGTTGTGATTTGAATATTCCTTCACACTGTAGAACATGTTGTTAAGCAGGAAAACTTTAATTTACTTTTAAATGAATGAATTGTGTTTATGCCTTTAATATCACTGCCTAATTTGTTGTAAAGTGTAATGCCCTCTATTCGGGTACTTTTTTGATAAAGTGTAGTTTCAGAGTAAGGAACATGTAGGTTATCCTTTTGACGAGAGTTGTATTTGTGTACATGGTAGAGGATGAATCCTTAGTTTATTGAACAACGGTTTGCAAGACGCCAGCTTATGAGTGCTGGTCATTGTTCGCAATATTCGGTTTTGGATAATAAATGTGTGGGTTCTTTTAGAGGCATTTCCCCAGAATATTATTCCATATTTTAGGTGTGAGTGCACATTTGCAAAATACATTGTTCGAATTGTCTCAATATTGGAGCGTGACTTGGGAGTATATAGGGCATGGCAAGATTTGGTGAGAGGTTTTCATTAGATCGGGGATTTCATGAAATTTAGAGGGACTGTCTTGCTGGTGTTTATGATGAGTTTGTTGTTGTGAAAACATTTTACTAGTGCTTGCAAAGTTTTGTTATTTATTTTCCTAATGATTGTTGTGTTTTTGCTTTGATGAATATGTTTGTGTCATCTGCAAACAAAATTGTTTTGATATTCCTTAAAGCCAAAGGCATGTCATTTATGTATATAAGGAATAGTATTGGTCCAAGGATAGATTTTTGCGGGACTCCACAGTTTATCATTTGAGGGCAGGAGTAGTATAAAGAGATTTTGTATTCTTTAATGTGCTGGAGGGCAACTAATTGGCTACGGTTGGATAAATATGATTTGATCCAATGACCTGCAATGCCTCGGATCCCTAGCATTTCTAGTTTTCTTAAAAGTATGTGTCAATAATGTCAAACGCTTTTGACAAATTTAAGAAAAATGCAATGGGAATGTCCTTCTGATTTAGCGCAACAAGAATGTCATTTAAAAAGGAGAAGATTACTGTGTCTGTGTATGTATTACTCCTTAAGCCATGTTGTGCATTTGTAAGGAACTTATTTGCATTGAGAAACTGTTTGAGTCTATCATTGATAAGCATATCCAGACTTTTTGTAAATCCTGATAACAGGGAAATAGATCTGTAGTTTATTGGATCATAACTATTGCCCTTTTTAAACATTGGTTTAATTTTTGCTCTTTTGAATATATCTGGTAATTATAGCCTGATTAATTATGATAGATTATTATGATTTTTAGAGAGTAATTGCTAAATATGAGAGAGTGGTTGCACTATACATGGAGCACTGTGTTAAATACAAAATTGGAATGTTGTTTCAGGCTGCTGAGAATTTATTCCCCATTTGTCCAATGATTTTAAAATTTCAGAGGGGATTGTATCATATAGAAATATGGAATTTACAATTTGGGTAACATTAGTGTTTGGTTGGTGTGCTTTATTGTATTTGAGTGTTGAGAGATTAACTTTTTACTAATTTATGAAAAGTGTTAATTAAATATATCAGCTATTTTTTGTCGGCCTTGTAAAGTTTGGGTTTTGTAGGGTATTTTGTCTGTTATTATTAGTTGGTGCTGTAGTCTTTTTAATAATGTCCAGCATAGATTTTTATTTTATTCAGAGCATTTGAAATGTATTTATCACTTGTCATAACTAACAAAGTAATTAAGTCTAAATAGATAATTAGATTTTATGAATAAAGTAAACTGACAGAATTATCTACTTTTAGCAGCAGCAAAGTAGAATTTAAGATTGGAATAGTATATAAATGATGTGTCAAAGGTTAGTGTTCGCAGCAATGTGCAAGACGAAGAAGATGAAGAAGAAGAAGAAGAAGAAGAAAAGAAGAAGAAGAAGAAGAAAGAAGAAAAAGAAGAAGAAGAAGAAGAAAAAGAAGAAAAAATGTATGCTTTTATTCGTGTAATTTGCCATTCGATGCAACAATCTATCAGAGTATGGTGAAATAATCAAGAAATGTGTAAAATTAAAGGAATAAGGTGAGGAGCAACTAATCAAAACCCATATTGTCTACTGGTGGAAAAAAATTAGTTTGGCATGAAATTGTGTAGTTTTCAATACGCCCTTCACGTTTATGATTTCAAATTTCTTCAAAACGCATTTAATTTAATATGTTAAAATGCGTTTTGAAGAAAAATGAAAGCAGGAACATGAAGAATGTATTGAAATCAACAATTATATTACAGCTAAAATCTCATAGATATATTTGGAATAAATAGGGTTGAAATTAGTTTGATGGAAAAAAAAGAATAAGTTTCCTCCCTAAATACTGCACGGTTGATGTAGGAATTCTTAAATGTGAGTTTGACGAGTACAGGGCAATCACGTTTATAAACATTGAGGACATTGACATTATTTGTATATTTATCACACGTCTTAACATGTTAGGTAATTTCATAATAAACATTGCGTACTTCGTCCAAGTCCTTCGATGACAGTAATCAACATACATCTTAACAATATTCTACTCCTAGAAAATAAGGCCGCGATGACGGGCCACTTTTCAACAGTGACAATGTGTAATTCGCGGCTCTTGGTGGCATTGAGGCAGTGTCTGTCGACAAAGGCTTTGCATTCTCATGCAAAGAGAGCTATTCGACTGCAAAAGACAAATTAATTTTCACAGGGGTAATACATTCTTACCGAGAGCAATGTGAACAGGGTAAGACTGTACTACAAACCGCGATTGTATTAAAGAAAACCATAAACAGTACAAGTATGGCGAATTCGATTCAAATAGACTGTTATATAATAGAGCGAGTGCTTGCAAAGATTCATGGAGTTTGCAATTTCAGTGCTATTGGGCCCAATGGTGTTTAATGTGAAGTAAAATATGAGATAACGATGACCGTAAACGCCGAGGGAATAGCCATTGTGAGGTTAATGCTAACACTACAGGCAGGGATGGAAAGAGCACTTCTATTATTAAATGTAGTTGGATGAAAATAATGTGAGCGCTAAATGTAGAAGATACGATGTAGTTGGCGGTACAATAAAATAGTTGAGTTCATCAAAAGATGGGAGCATGACAATACGGCAGAAGACATCCTCTGCAATAAAGTTGAAAACAAGTGGACTCGCAAAAAGAAAAAGAATGTTGGGGCAAAGAAGTAGAGAGTAAAAATGCAGGACAGTAATATGGGATGACAATGAAAGAGAGAAAAGATTCCACATGAGATCTAACATGTTCCAGGACAAGCCAATTACGAAATATACAAGAGTTCCTTTGGGCTTGTTTAAAGGATTCACTGAAATAAAAATTTAATAAAACCCGGAAAGTCACTAACATATCATATCATATTTAGTAATTGAAAATATTATTCCCTATGTTTTAACTGAGGACAAAATATTCCTTTTGATAAAACACACACATTTAGTCTCGATTAATCTGATTTCAATATTGTTCATGATTTTATGTTTTTATATTTTAGTATATTTGAGTTACAACTATATAAAATATTTTTACGATAAATTTAAGCATCTGCAATTGAAAAATATGCTGTAGAGCTAAACAAGGAATACATTTTAAAACTAACACCTCTTGCTAAAATTTTTGGAAATGCTTTGCTAACGTAAACTTTGGGAAGATTCAACTCACGTTTAAATAAAATTTAATTTTTGATATAACTTGCACATTTTGCCTCGATATAAATCTGGTTCAAGTTTTGGTGCCTATATAATCTACCCTGATAGAGATACGAATATATCGAATATTTTAACGGTAAATTCAAGGATATGAAACTGAAAAGTACGCTGTAAAGCTTTACATCAAATACATTTTAAACACTACACTTCTTGCTAAACAGTTCGCGAAAGCTTCACTTTCAAAGGCTTAACCCATATTAAGATAAAATATGCTTTTTGATGAAACGCACACATTTTCTTTCGATTAAACTGATTTAAATCTTGTTCAGATTCTTTATAATTGACCATCATATCACATCACTTTATCAGTATCACAAATGTTAAATCATACTTTGCTGCCTTACTTTATTACTTTTACTGATACTTCTAACATTACATATAAAGACATGGTTACAAACGAGTTACACATATAAATGAAACGATCTAATTTGACCTGCAACTGAAAAAAATATGTTATAGAGCTAAGCATCAAATTCGTTTTAAAAACCACACCTCTTTTGTTTGCGTTTAGAGACGCGGTGGGGCGCAGGCAGCTAAGCTGGGAGAGCGGGATGCGCCGGGGCGGGGGAGCAAGAAGCCGAGCTGCGTAGCAGGGCTTCCGTTCGCCTTCGAGAGATAAGCGGCGCCGGGGCCGGGGCCGGAGCCGGCGGCCGCCCCGAGACGCGCCTCCGTCCGCATCAAACATTATCGCCGGGGCCATTATTTTCTAAACGCTCCACCCGCCCACCCCTCGCCCTTTCGCTTCTCGTCCGCTCGCCCCATCGTCCTCGCTCCCGCCCCCTGCCCGCCTACCCGCCTACTTCGCTTCTCTACCATCCCGCCTTCTCCGCTTCCCCTCTCGCCAATTCTGCCCCTTCGCCCCCTCGCTCTCTCACTCCCTCGCCTTCTCATCCACTCATCCACCTCTCCCCTTCACCCTCTCGTTTCCTAGTTCTCTCGCCCATTCATCTATTCGTTCTTTCGCTCTATCGCCTTCGCGCTCTTCCAACCTCTCGCCTTCCCATCCCATAGCTCACTCGCCCATTCACCTCTCCATCCCCCGTCGCGTCCTTGTCCTCTCGCCCTACTTCCCTCTCGCCTCCTCGGCGCCCTCTCGCCCTCTCATCCCGTAGCTCACTTGTCCTCTCGCCCTCTCGCGCGTTTGACCTCTCGCCCTCTCGCTCCGAGCGCCGCGGCGCGGCGGCGCTGCTCCGGGCGGGCGGATTAAAGGGTTCAATTACGAAGGCGCCGCTCGCGCTCTGGATCGCCCGGCGAATTTAACATCTCGCCTGATGGACATTACGACACCGCAGAGCGCTCCACTAACAGAGTTCCCTTCAATATCTCCTCTGCGGCTGGAATTTCTAATGAATGGTGGGTATGGGTTTTACTTTTCACCTTCTATTATTTCAAATGTGAGAACTTTGAACTGTGTAATTGAAGAACTCGTTATGAAAGTTCGCTAACGAAAAATTTACGAGAATTCAACGGATCTCCGAAATACAAAAAGAACAAGAGGGTTAACGTAATACTTAAACATACTTTTAAAAAACGTTAATTTAATGTAAACAATTCCAAACTTTAAAACTCTGAAAACATTTGTTTGGTAACGGATGTGAATAAATTACGTGAATGAAGGAGGTTAATCACACATCCACAAATGTTCTTACGTGTTGTTGGATTCATTAGACTAAAATCAGTCGCTTGTTATTTGATTATTTATTACATAAAACTGTTTTATCGATATTAAGATTCTAGTAAGGTTTTTTGTAAGATACATTACATTGATATTGTTTACATCAATTACTCATTTAAAATCGCTTCAGACATTACGAATTTTGAAAATTGGGAGTGTTCAGTTACGAAATAAAGAAATACTGCAAGAATTTAAGAAATATTAGAAAGAAGATCAATCATTAAAATATATTGGGAATTAATTTCACAACATATTCCTTTTTTTTTGACATATTTTATACGCGATCTATTCAAGCATTTTAAAATGATGAAACCGATCATGAAGGGAATTAATAAATGGATATCTTCTTTAAACAATTAAAAAAATAAATAATAAATCTTCCACGTGGTCAGGTAGTCCACATTGCTGTTAACCTCAAATAAAAAGGAAATATTTCCCGACGTGTCAGCACTTTATCAGCGGCGCTCGCAAACAAATGGGCGGCGGCAGGCAGCCGGCGCAGCGGGGGCGGGAGCGAGGGCAGGTGTGAGGGTGGAGGGGTGCGCGTGGGCGTGGACGGGTGCCATGGCGGGTGCGGAGGCGTGCGCGAGGCTGAGGGAGGGTGCGAGGATGGAGCGGGGACGAGGGTGAGGACGTGGGCGGAGGTGGGGGTGAGGGGCTAGTGGTGAGGGGCGTGAGGGGCGAGGACGTGGGCGGAGGCGGGGACGCCGAGAGAGCTAAACAAATCGCAGCTGGAAGCGGCGCGACATTTAAAGCGTTCCGCGTCACTTTCAGGCGCGCGGCGGCGCGGTGATAAAGCGAGAGGCTGTCGAGCCGCCTCCGAGCTCTGTCATAGGTCGTGCCGCGCGCCGCCTGCGTCACTCGGCGCCCACGCCGCGCCGGTGGCGGCAACGCGCTCCCTCGGCCGCCCACGTGATTCCTTCACAGCTGCGACACGCGCGCAAAGAGCAGACGGTGTTCTACAAAGGTGAACGAGTTTTCTTCTCGTCTACGTAGGATCAAATGGGATATCCGGTCGTGCGTTTCCGACTTTTCGTTATTAAGATGTCTCCTAACACATTATCTTTCTTAGCAGAACAATTCGTAAAGAAATGTCTCATGACTGAATGGTTTGTAGAAAATTACGCAGACGGTCTATGTAACTACATTTTTTTTAAAAGGTTACACACTTAATTAAAATAAATTTATTTCAATATTAAATTAAACTATATCATTTCTGGCCTTATTTCATGAATGATCATGAACTGAGGTTTGATGTAACTAAAGTGAGAAGAATTAACTATTTTAGTGGGAAAAGCGCACTCTCTTCTCCACCTTTTAAAAATCTTTCACCAAGACTGGGGTGAAATAAAATGGTAGGTGGCATATACC
>BOPP01000002.1:1532299-1552201 GCA_017312745.1 Gryllus bimaculatus | reverse complement strand
CAACGCCCGCTCACGTACTGTACGGTGGCACGTGTTTATTGCCCGCGGAACGCCCTCCAGCCCCGCCCCATCCGTGGTTGCTCAGTTCGCAGAACTCTGCGCGCGACGCGTTACGAGCAGCTTTGCGCCGCTCCCCGCTGTTTATTTTTACGTCGAGGACGTGTGCTGCGTGATGCAGCGACATGTAGAAATGCTCCGCTGGTAGGTTTAGTGCGCGATTCTTGTGGTCGGTTACTGGATTGGGAATGGAATTGCAACGAAGGCAACGGTGCAATATTGTGAACGATAAAACAATTTCACTGTTCGCAGACGGGGTGGTTCAGTCTTGAAGTTTTCGAAGACGTGTTATGAGCTTGGTTTATAGTACTTGCTGAACATGTGACATGTCAGATTTATTCCATAGTATTCTGTGATAAAACAAGCGGAGTACGGTTTTGTGTAGACGTGCTAAGAAAATCTCTTTAACTTGCAATCAGGTGCGCTTAATTTTTGGACACTTGCTGTATTGAGATATTAATATAATGAATTAAATTTGCTTTGTATACTGCTAAAACGCAAAATCACAGCATTTTATCTATCTATCTATTTAGTGGTTTTTTAAAGCCTTGGCCGTTTCCTGCATTCCAATTTTCATGCCTCATCATAGATCGTTTTCATCTAATTCTCTTTTTTCTATGGCTTCAGTTATTGCCATATTCTATGTTCTTCTCGGTCTTCCCCTGTATCTTCTTCGATTTGGTATCCACTCCCAAACCTTTTGTGGAAGTCTATCCTATTTCAACCTTCTCATATGTCCGTACCATTTTAGTTGTTTCATTTCGATCGTCTCGTTCAAGGTTGTTTATACTTTCATTTTATTTCTTATTTCATCATTTCTTATTTTATCTAACAGAGAAAGTTTACAACATCTTCGTCAGAACATCACTTCTGTTGATTGAAGTTTGTCTTTCACATTTTTTATTAGTGTCCAGACTTCTGCCCAATTGAGTGTGGTACTTTCTATGAAGGAGCTATTTATGCGTTTCTTTGACGTCATTGAAATAATTGAATTCCACAGCACTGGATTCAATTGCCTTGTGGCTATTTTTCCTCTTATATTTTTGTGTTTCACATCCTGTTTGTCTCTACCATCTGCTGTTAGTGTGACTCCCAAATACTTATATTGTGTATTACCTTTAAATTATTTCCTAACTAGTCTCCTAAATCATAGGGGCATTCCTACCACCATATATTCAGTTTTTGTTATTAATTCCATTCCCCGCATTTTCCATACTCTTCTATGTATTTTCTGAACATATAAGTTCATACATCTTCATCTCAGGCATTACACTCGTGGTCGTCTGGCAAATAGTAGAGTAACAATGTTTTCAGAGCACCTATTTTCAGCACCCGTCCGCTTCTGCACTTCGTTTTCCAATTTTTTGTATATCTTAAACAAGGGTGGAGATATACAGCAGCCCTTGGCGTAATCCTTTATTTACCTGGGAAGTTTGGTCTGATGACTTTTTCACAATTTTTCTTGACTTTTTGTTATCTTTATAAAAGTGATTGACTGTATTTATGTATGTTATTGATATTCCTTTTTCGTCCATTGCCCCCATACTTCTTTTACTGGTACATTATCATAAGCCTTTTTTAGATCAATGAAAATTATGGGAAGTTCTCGTCCTCACTCAATTGTTTTTCCATCAGTTGTTTGAGACAGAAAATATTGTCAATACAGGATCTTTCTGGTCTAAAACTACTTTGCTCTTCTGAGTCTGATGTTTGCATTTCAATTATATTCTTAAAGACACGTCCATACAGTGTAACCTAATATGAAGCCACACTTATCCCTGTATCATTATTACAATCTTTTTTACAACCTTTTTTGTAAATTGAATTTATATATGCTAATTTCCATATTTCAGGTATTTTACCTCCTTTTAAAATGCCATTGAATATTCCAGTAATTAATTACAAACTTACAATAGGATAATGTTTAACCAGCTCTATGGATATACCTCCAGGGCCAGGCGCTTTATTATTTTTCATGTTTCTTAACACTTTTTTTAACGCTCCTAAAGTCACATCTGGTGTGATCGAATTTACGTGAAGTGATTAATAATTTATTCCCTGAAATTTAGTTCTATTTTCTGTAAAAATATTTTCATAGTATTATTGCCATTTTTTGATACAAATTGGGTCTACGAAATGCCATTCTTGGGTTGTATTCAGACTTTTAACGATATTTTAAAATAGTATTTATAAATTATATAAAAAATTTTAAAATAAAATGTTATTTTCTTCTCCTTTTTTCTGTGGTAAGAACACATTATTCACAAATTTCGTTGAAAATTTCTTAACGGTAGTGACATATACCATGCACATTACTTTCAATCTTTTTTCAAGTTAATTTAAAATATTTAAACAAAATAATTAAAATAAATTTGCATAATTTTTTATTTCTTTTACATAAGGGGGTCAGTGAATAAGGCTTACATGACGATGTCAGTTTCTTTAAATGTATATATTAAAACTAAATATATTAAACTATGTTTGAAAACTTTTACAAACTTTTAGAATGTTTTCAATTGAATAAAATACGTTTACCCTGACGTTTCAGAATTTCTTGATGCATCTATTTCCCTTTCAATGAAAAAGAAAAAAATCTGCCTGTATGTCAGGGTGAGTCAGGGGGATGAAATAGATCTCATTACATTTTATAGAGATTCTCCTTTCTGATTCTGAGTGCCTAGAACTCGTTGTATGCTCATGTGAAAGGAGACCGAGTGAAGGCGAAACAGATACCAACATTGCTGATAATGAACGCCTTTGACAGATGCAATCATACATTTTTATGTCCAATAGGATGATGAATGGAAATAACATAGGGCACATCTTATGACAATGTTCATAAACAAATATTAGAAACTTAAAAGCGCTTAATAATTTGATTCGCTGTTAAAGAACGCATTTGCTACACAAGTATTTATACAAATATTGATTTTTTATTGCTATTTGATTTTAGATTGCTCTCTGGAAGTGTGTGAAAAAACAAACAACATTTCGTTGAATATAATTGTTTTGTCAGAAGGCAAAATTTCTTATGAAAATATTATCTTTATTTTATTAATAGGTTTTCCTATTAATTTCGTGCATTGAATTAAAAATAAAAATATGATTCCATAAAGTGGCCAAAATAATTCTAGAAAAAGCTAAACGTTCAATAATGGCTGCATAGCTGCAAAATCTCAATCTAAATTTTGGAATAAAGTTTGGAATAAAGTGAATGGATTTCAAGGTCGAATAGCAAGGAAAGAAGAAACGTCCTTTCTAGGAATTAAGGGAAAGTAGTTTATGACTAAAAACAGAGGCTTGGTAAATGGACTGACGAAATCATGTATTGACATTTGCGAGGGAAATTGTCATCAGGCATTTTACACGGATGTTTTGTTGAATTCAAATATAAATTCAGACATTTTTCATTTCATAAACTTTTAGATAGATAGTTTATGTACTAACTACATTAAAATTACAACGGAATATGAACACAAATATATTAGAGCGCTTGTCATTTGTTGACTAAGGTTTAGTTAATTCACAACAAAAGTTGAATGTTTATTTTTACACACGTTATTTATGATTTCCTGTATTCAAAAACGGTCATCTGCGTATTCTGTATCGACTACAAGGATTTCATTTTGTCATCACCATTATTTATGCGAATACGCTTCAAAAATATTGATATTCAGGAAAGTCTTCAAAATCCGATTGAAATGTGTCTATATTATCTTGACTCATGACGATATTATGCATGCGACATTAGAAGCGAATAAATGAAATGACAAAATAAAATGAAGAAATATGTACCACAATAGAAGAAGCCATTTGATTATAATGTTAATAAATTAATATACAAGATATATTTTAAGAGAATAACTATCAGCGAACAAGACAATGGCGGTGGCATTAGTGGTGACAGTTTTAGTTGTAATGATGGAAGTGATGGTGGTAATGGTAGAAGCTGTGCTAATGGTGATGGTTGTGGCTTTTATGATGATTGCAATGGTTTCAGCAATTTGGATGATGACAGTTATCTACAAATAATAGAGTTTTGAATATATCTCTTATTTACGATTATATAATACACCATATTCTTCTTCAGTGGTATTCTAAGAAGAAAAGTGTTATTTTGCAATGCTTCTACTCAATACATCACAAATATTTAGGCTTATAACAATACATCCATATGTGTAAGAACTAGTTTATTAACTACAGTTGATATTGTTAGAAACAGCAAAAATACCGAACTTTTCCCCCAAAAACATTAATCCTATATTTTCAAAGCTGTAATAAAGGAAAATTATGTGATTGAAAGTTGCCTAGTTTTTGATAATTAGGTGAACGAGTACTAAATGTCTACATGATGTATGATCCTTATACGATCTAGCATCAAAAGCTGAACGAAAGATGGAAGAAACACGAGTATATTGTTTACTAATTGAAAAAAACAAAGAATGTAAAAAGTTTGTAATACTTCTAACTTTCCTAGAATTTAAAGAAAATTAAATTATTTATGATCATTAATAGTTGGATTATGTATTGACACGTTTGTCTATAAAATTGGACATTGGGATGATAAATAAAATTTGTGACTAGTCTTCCAGGAAGTTACTAGTGCATTCTGAGAAAATCAAGATACTTCTTTTTGTAATCTACAAACATTTAATGTGAAGAAAATGCATAATATAGAGTCTATAAACATAATGTGCATGCCCTAGGGCCGAATTCATAGTCGTCACTTGTAGGAATTACCGAACCCTCAAGTGATAAGTGCTTTCTCAAAATAAGTGTTCACGTATAGCAACACCACCTAGATATACCTGGTATCTAGGTGGTGTTGCGTATAGGCGCTCGTATTTCATAGATGTTCCTTACGATCGCGGAATGAGCCTTCCCTTAAGCGGAAGGGAAATGTTGCAACATGGCATAGGCGGCAGTTGTTTCGAAGTTCTTGGCAACCGAGTTTACATACGCACTTCATCCTATACAAAGAGCGTCCAATTTAACGTAGAGTTGACGTCGCGCGCACAACGAAATACTTCTACTACCTCTAATATGTCCTCATACAGACAAAACGAATTGTCTTGATATTGGTATATTTTACTAATGTGATAACTACCAATCACTAATAATAAGCAGATTTGTAACAATATAATCTATGATTCTCATATAATTTCAAGGACTATTTGTTACTGGCACCATGTTAATATTTTTAAAATGTATTTATTACAAATCCCTAATAATAAGAAATGTTTGGAAAAAATTTTTATCCATGAACTTCTGCAATGTCTTGTGCATTTTCTACACATTATTTATGTGCATTATTTGATTGTAATATAATACTTAACATCAGTTTCAATTGATCGACGTTAACTTATACTCTAGTATAACTAATAAACATAAGGTGGTGGTATGGTAACATGGTATGAACATTAGTCTCCAATATTGGTATTGGATTATTAACATTTCATGTAATTGAAAATGTTAACCCCTTATAGTATTAACATAAATGCCATTTAACAACAATTTAAATTCATATTGGGAAATTCATAATTACTTATAGCAGGTCTTATAAATCAAAAAAAATGAATAAAAGTTAAAAATTTTGGAAACATTCGTGAAAGGATGTAGTTGCATATCATCTTAATGCAACGAGAACATTTAATAAGGGGGAAATCGGCAATCCTCGTTTAGTCATTGGGTCTTTGTCGATCATCGGCACGAATGTATCCACTACAGTAGTTTTATTGAAACGAAACCGCTTTCGGAATTGTTCATCACTCTATTTCATTTACAATCATCATTCTAGTACATTTCCAGTAGGTTTCTCGTATCTCCAATATATCTCTCCGAATTTCGCAGGATGTGTTGAGTATAAAACTCAAAATAATTATTGAAGTCGTTTTCCATAACTTGTTTTACAAATGATAGATTTTAACTGCCTATACACCCTGCCTAACCACCTATACACACCAGCAAAACGAATTCAATAGTCGGTGAACGCCGCGTAAAAGTATAACCTAAACTGGTTACGACTGACGATGCGAGGGAGCAATAAGGGACACTTAAGGGAGCAGGCTGTCTTGCTTGTAGGAATGACTGCTCATTTAAGACTTCACTCAAGGGTTGTTTATGAATACGATTCGTCCACTTGAGGGAACACTCAGTGTATGAGACGACTATGAATTCGGCCCCTAATAGGACAGAAGTCGATCCTTTTGTAATTAAGGTATTTGTTGCAAAAATATGCATAGTATGTTAAATAACACAGTAAAATTTCAAAAAGTTATCTCTAAACTAAGCAAATAAAATAATTTATTTTCAGTAGACAAATTATGAAAAGTTAGTTAGCAGTTTAACAATATTTGAATACCATAAATAAATCTCAATGCTTGTGTTTGAACTGTCACGAGATTTCATACTATGTAACTGAAAAATAATGTAATAAATACCCAAACATAAAAATATGTCCTTTGACTGAAACCCCTATACAAAATCAGAGTGTAATTTTCTGGAATAATGAAATGGAATTAGATCAAATCATCGTATTATAAAATTATTAAAACCTAAATGACTTATGTTAGGTTTTAATAACATTTAATGTTACAAAAATTTGTATTTCTAATTGAAGCACTTATTCGATTTATCTCTCAGTATGGTAGAAGATTAATGCAACTTCAGTTTTATAAAATGTTTAATGAAGTCACATCACTACTATAATATGTTTATATGAAGGGATAGAGTTAAAAACATTTTGAACTATTTCATTGTATATAATTATAGAATTTTCTTAAAGTAGATTTAAAAAAGATTAACTGCATAATGGATTTTTTAATCATAAATAATTTCAATTAACATTGAATGCACTTCACTGATGAAGAAAAATATATCAAAATCTGAATGGGTAACTATGGGTTCAGTATTTTGGACTTTGAAGGAGAAAATATTTATTAGTGTAGGAGTATTCGAATTACGTATTATGAATTATTTTTAGTTTCGTTGAACTTTGCAGCCCATCACAGCCCATCCCTAAAAGAAGATACCACATATTAAACTAGTGGTACTACAGAATGGCACAGACTTTCCCGTATTTGTTTTCTAGTTACTTTGGTCTCGGCTAGCTATTCAGACTTGCCACATACAGTCATGCCAGCTGCCATTTTTCGCCGCTCAAAACACATTTTGAAATTTTCTTAATTTTTCGGTTTCCTAATGGTAAAACGGAAATATTACATAAAGAATATTAACGAACAGTAAAATTTCGTTCTAAATGGCAAATTTCTTTAAAAATTTTGAATAGTTTTTTTTTAAAATGGCGTTTAAGCACTACTAAAATTTCGACATTTGATGCTCATTTCACAAAAATCTTTTGGGTTTCCGAACAATTTCACATGAAGTCATGTAAAGTACTTTAACCCACAAATACAATAGTGTTTAAAAATTGCTGCAATGTACATATTAATGGCGTTATAAATCTTTCATAAAAATTATATTTGTGATATTTTTGAAAAAACAAAAAATACCCCAAAATATACTTAACGTCGTATAAAAAATGCAATTAGCACTATCCGTTCGAAAAGTTTAAAGAAAAATTCTGGATGTGTTTTTGTGAAAATGGCGTTTGAGGGTTTCTGAAAATGCGGAATTTTTAGTTAATTTTAACAGAGAATGATTGAGTTTTCGAGAAACCTTACATGACATAATTTAAAGCACATTTACTCATTAATATAATGAAGTGAACACACATTCACTAATGTAAATATTAAGAGCGTGAGAGACCAGTAAAAAAATGTAATTATTGAGAAAAAATATTTTGAAAAAAACAAAAGTATAGAGCAATATGGAATTTATATTATCTCAAAGGGTACATTGAGCAGTATCCCTTCTAAAAGTGTAAAGAAAAAATTTGGAGCTGTTTTGGAAATTTTCAAATTTTCAATTTTCTAAAATTGCAATATTGCGCGAAAACTACTAAAATTTTCAAAACAAAATGTATATGACATTAATAAAAGAACTTACTATGGAAGAAGAAAGTTTATTTGTATGAAAAATCCTTATCTTTACTTTTGAAGTTGCAGGATGACGCCACAAAAATATGAAACTTTTGCAATTTTCCAAAATGTAGTCCACCGTGAAAATTGGACCTAAGCCACCATTATAAGTGTATTTTACTACATCGTTACAAGAAAATAAACGAAAAAAATTGCAGCCATTTTAAAGAAATTTTGAAAATGCCCCGGGGGTTAATGTAAAGTACCCCCAAATTGTAAAGAGAGGTTTTCAAAATCGCGACGCCTTGAGTGGAGCTAGAACGACCGGAGAATATCCATTTTGAAAAATTTGGTATGTATGTTTTAGATGCTAGTGGTATTCACAGACGACGGATAGCCAGGCGGACGGGCGTTTTGCCATCAATTGGTTTTTCGTATCCACAAAACAGGAATTCTAGCTACATCACGAGTTAGACGATTATTTTTTCTTAATTTAATTACTGAATTTATCCACTTTTTTATTATTAGGGCCTGGCAAGAAATTTTTTTCTGCCGAAAATTCACCGTTTTTTCGCGCAACATTACTTAAATTTCTATACTACGTAATATCACTCCGTATGTACGTATGTATACGGAAAAGTAAAAATAATCCAACAGAAAATTTCATTTTCAGAGGTTTTAATGGGCTTCGCATTTCCAATAGAATACATAATAATATACTAAAGAAACTCTAACTTCCAATAGAGGCGATTCTGAATTGTTACTGTACTCCAAATCTTGACTCTCAACTCTCGTGTCCCATCATGTATAGTAATTTAAATACAACAAAAAAGTATTTTACTTTCCCGTATACGTACATATATTCGGAGTAATATACGTAGTTAATGGAAAATTATGTAATGCTATGAAAAATTGATTTCAAGATTACAACCAAAATACTCTTTTGGGGATCCTTTGACACCGAAAAAGTTGCTACATTCAAAACGTCCGTCAGTCCGTCCGTAAGTCCGTCCGTCCGCCTGTCAGTCCGTCCGCCCGCCCGTCTGGCCGTCCGTCCGTCCACCCATCCGTCTGTCTGTCCGGCTCTGTCCGTCTGCTTGTCTGTCAGTCTGCCTGCCTGTCTGTTCGTCTGTCAGACCGCCCGTTTGTCTGTCTGTCTGTCCGTCTCTCCGTCTGTACGTCCGTCCGTCTGTCCGCCCGCGTGTCCGTCCGTCTGTCCGTCCGTCTGTCCGTCTGTCCGTCCGTCTGTCCGTCTGTCCGTCTGTCCGTCTGTCTTTCCTTCTGTACGCCCGTCTGCGAACACTAACAGCACCTACACCATGCGTAGGATATTTTTCCAAATTGAAGAGACACCTGTCCATCTGGCTTGAGTCGATACACGATTGTAGGTAGATATTTTTCCTTTTGACCACAGACGGACGGAGGGACAGAGAGGTTTTGCCGACAATCGATTTTTCGGCATCAAGGACCTTAAAATATAGGTTCTGACTACACAACGTGTTAGAAGTGATTTACTATATGTAGGAACCAGAGTTGTAGTGTTTTGCCACCAGGTTCTAGCAATAAGAATGTTTCGCCGTTTCCTGACGCAATTTACAATACTTTCTCTTTTTAGACTTAACGGCGAGAAAGTACTAGAACGCAACAAAGCCTGGCTGTAGAAGTCGTCTCAATAAAACAAACTTTACGTTAGGTTCCGTAAGTTACGAAAAAGCAGTATGGAATTACTTAACCTTTAGTATTGCAGAAATAGTATTGCAGAAATCTCATAAAAAACCCAAACACCCTAACTGGCTATCGGAAGTCTTCGAAGTTAAAGAAAAACTACCTTCACACCGGTCAAATTTGCAATTTTTGTTGTTTTTGTCTATATTTCTTCGTACGAGTCCCGAAGACCTTTTAATTCTGATTTAAATCGTAGTACGCTCAAGTAGTGTCCTCCCCATTTTGGCATTCCAAACAAGCACAGGTTTATTTTATTTTTAAGACTATTGTTTGCACGTACGTAGAATTCGAAATTTTCGCATTCCATTTATTTGTTGCCACTCCCATATGAGAATTATTTTGCGAAATATCTAGTGGAGCAATGGCAAGTGCAGGCTTTTGCAATTCACATTTTATAAAATGTAAATAGTTTGGATTTAATGCACCTTTCTCAGAACATGGTATTCGCTATTAAATAAAGTTTTCAGAATATATTCTTTGTAGTATGGATGTCAACGACATTTTTAGAAATATATAGTTAATTTAAGTAAATAAAAACAAAGTTCGTGCAAATGCTGAAAACGTGCATTTGAAAGTAAAATGGGATAAAAGGAAATATGTTTTAATAAATATAAAAATGTCAAAAACATAAAACATGGGCCTGTTACACAGATATGTACCTGAACCAAAGCCATAAAACGTTTTTCGAAAAGTAGTTCGCATATTGCTCATAGACAAATAAAAAATACTCTCCTATTACATTTCACAAATAATGCACTAGTATCCTTATACGAAAACGCAGTATGTAAGTACATTTCCTACCAGTAGCATCATAAAAGTTGTTGAATCAAGCAGCTAGTGAATATCAAATACTTTATGGCGAGCGGACTCTTCCTTGGAAACTTGCCGTCGCATAATGTAAGCTATGTCATAGGCACAAAGCTCAAAGTATGTGAATTTAGTTGAAAATCTAATTCCTGGGTATCTAATGAAAGCGAAGACACATCTCACATTGCCAACGACTGCGAAATTTTTCATCAATTACTGCGGATATCGAAACTGCAATACACATTATTGTATTTGTTTTCACGTTCCTGTGTATTTAACTAAACTCACTTCACTCCTCTCACATGGCTGGAGGCTACATTGTTTGCTTTGAATTTCTGTTCACATTTAAAATTTGTAATATACTCGTATATGTTGGATTCTTAAGCGAGAAAAATAACAGTTTTATATTTCAGCATTTTAAAAATGGTACATTAAAAATAGCAAATTTAATATTAGCTGCTTACATGGTGCATTTTCCAGTTAAAATGATAATCATATTCTTTGTCTTTGAATACTAACCATCTAACTACGAAGAAAATCTACTCTCAATTTCTTCTTTGTCATTTATAATGTGAGAAATTTTTTATGATTCCTCATATATACGTTTTTGTTTGGTTTTCATTGACTTTGCATATTATTCGAAATAAAATTCAAAAGTCATTCCATTCAGTATTAATGTTGCAAAACACGTACTTCCGTGGATTACGTAATAATTCTCAAAAAGAAGAAACGTGGAGAAAACAGAACACATCAATCAAAGAGCAATCGTGATGACAAACAGTGTTACGTAGTTTCTTTTGATGCTCATCCAAATAGGCCTCTTTCAATACGAACAATATGTTATTCTGTATCTCTTTTTCGATTATGGTTACAAACTGCCGTACTCCTCTTGTGTCCTAAGGTGGATCTTGGTGGGATTATTTCATTCCAAGAAATTTTTTAATTTTGACTTCAAATTGGAATATGGAATGGAATATAAGGTTGTAAGAAAATGTGTTTTCTGATCATACATATTACACACACAAACTCCACGTTAACATACAAACGCCTGACAGCTATGTTATTGTATCTGCTCTTCACATCTGTCTCATGTGTTGATGCATAACAGGAGCAACAGTTACTTCGAAACCAAGTACGTATAAAAATGTTTTTTTTAATTAAATATGTATGCTCCTGGGGCAAAATATTTACATCACATGTAATATTTGTGTTAATAGAACATTTATGTTAATATTTAATTTTACAAATTTTACAGTATTGGACAGCATTTCATAAAACAATACTCCCCAAATACGCCTTCCAAACTATAACTACAAATAGTTTCAGGATTAATAATGCTAACATTTAGCATGCAGTCTATATGCTGAATGATTTTTTTTGTAAAAATACTATTCGTTTCGTTGTGTGTTGCCAAATATATTTTAAAGAACGTTCCGTAACTAATGACGTTTGTAGTAATGATCTCTACGTAGATAATAGATAATAATAATATATTTAATATTCCAAATCTTCTACTACACCGTATTTTTGTTTTAAATATTGTTGTTTTTAAATTGTTGTCTAAAGTAAAATAATTCTTATACTCAAATATTAATGATTATCTTTTTTCCATAGACAACTGCACTACTCATTAAGGGCAAGGGCCTCCTGCTTGAGCAGGGTTTTATTAATTCTTCTTTTAACGAGATGATAGGATGATGAAGGGTGAAAAGGCGATCACAAATACATCCCTGCGCGGGGCGAGATTCGAAACCACGATCTATCGATCTGAGATCGCCACAGTCGCCTTAGGGATCTCGGCTACCCGGATTGGCGGGCGATTATTTAAATTATGTCAAATAAGCTCCAGTACTTCGTCAAGTGTGTACAAAAAACCTTTTTTCTTTTGAAACACACAGTCTTTCTTCTTTTTTATCCGCTTGTAATGTATATTCTTTTCAAACAACTGTTTTTTCGGTTTATTTCACAATGTGCTGCAATAGGTACTTGCCGCTTGCACAGTTAAAGAAGACACCTTTTATGTGATCACTGAAAAGGTTCCTTCCTTTTTGTCTTAATTGATTTTTTGCATAACTGAAGGCAATGTTGGTTATATGATGAAAATTATAGCAATGGTTTTATTTTAATAATGAACTTAGGTTTGAGCCAAAACAAATTTTTTCTGAAAAACACGTTCTCGACGTTGATCTTTATATCAACTTTTTTTATTTTGGTAGAAATGGCAAATTTGGTACCAAATTTTCTATTCATTCAATGAATTTGCATTATTTCTATTATTATCATCAATTATGTATTCGGCAATTAGCGTAATCTGAACATCTCTATCACGAATTGTACGCCAAAAATCGAATAAGTCTTCATTTCTGAAACGACGCATGTGTAAAGAAAAAACAATATTTTTGTCAAGAGCTGCACTTTGTTGCAGTTGTTGTTTAAAGTTTTGAAGTTATTATCAATAGAACTAAAATTAACAATAATAGATAAAGTGGCAATTTTTAGGAACTGTGAATTGAATTTGTACATCAAAACTAATTGATATGAAAAATAGATTCATGGAGGATAACAAAATGACCGAATTCAAAGAAAACAATAAGCATCCAACGAGAGCTCACTTTAAAACTTCACCTTGGCTTGACGGCTCGCATTTCGGCGCGGAGACCAAACGGGGAATTACCAACTACACGCTTGCTTCGCGACAGGACAGCCAGCAATCAACAAAATGGGTGTAAAACAGATAACTTGGAAGTGTTTAATTCACATTATGGTGTCCAAAACGTTTATTATAAAAGTTGAAAAATTGCATTTTGGCCACGAAATTGAATCGCAGAAACCATAGTGTATCGGGCAAATGCTAATGCGTATAATAAGTATTTCAGATCGGTTTTCAAAACCAATAGGAACCATCCACTAATTCAAAGGTCTTTAGTAACAAATCAGTTTAATAGTGAAGTAAACGTTCCACAGAATAATATAAAATCTTTGAAAAATGGTAACTCAAGAGGCCCAGACGACATTTCTACGGATATAATTAAACTAGGAGGAGAGGCAATATTACCGTATCTAATTAGAATATTTCACGTATCCACGAACAATTCTAAAGTACCTAAAAATTGGACATTAGCGTTTGTCATACCAATTTTTAAAATTGGTGACAAAACTATATTAAGTAATTATAGGCCGGTATGTTTTACAACAGTTATCTGTGAACTCAAGGAGCATCTAGTTGCGCGTTACATTAAGTTCCTCTGAATTGCGCAAATATTCGTCATTTTCGGATATTTTATAACATCAATAATACTATTCGATGTGACGTTTCGAAACACAAACTTTTGAATCGTGTCCAAATGTCGCAATAACAAATACACATTACTACTCTTGCTACGCTTCCCTTGCTTCAGTGTTGCAGAGTTGTTTTACCTCGGCGGTAAATCGTCACTCTCCTTGTCGGTAAATTCCTAAAAAAATCTCCACCTATTTCTTTATATATGTATATATCAGATGAAACGAATATACAAAAGATTTCAACACACCTTTATTTTACTATTCCTTAATACAAGAGAATTAAAAGTATAGTTGTAACTTCCTATTCCTATAATCTCCAAAGATCAAACGGGAAGTGAGGGCGATAAAATCATTGTTGTGAGTGTCAATATCAAAAGAATGAGTTTTAAATATAAAATCCATTTCTCTTTCAAATTCAGAGAGAGTAGATTTCTTCCCATAGTTCATCACACGCAGTGTTTAATTGACTTTTACGTTTAATAAATAATGAAAGGACTCTGGCCATTTAACCTAAACGTTTGACTACGATTTTGTAAGTGTTGCCATCATCGAAAGCAATTATTTCACTCGTGACCTGAAGCCAACGTGTTACACGATGGAAAATAACATTCTGTGAATACTACTCCCGCACAACGTGTATTATAACAGCATTGTAGGAATATTAAGAATAGAAGAATATATAAATTTAATTTTCTATTAAAGTGGACTATTACTTGTATCTTTAAAGTTTTGCTATTTATAAAATGAGTTCGTGTATTAAATGTGGTTAAAATGTTAGCTTAAATGTATCGTTAGGTTATTCTAACTTTCAACAATTAATGCTTTTCAACCAGAAGTTGTTTATTGCGTAAGCGGTTTCGTTGGTTCCCAGCTGTGCTACAGTGATCCCAATAATTGGTTTCAATAAAATTTTATGTTATTTCATAAATATGCATTCAATGTTTTAATATTCTTTTTTAATAAAAAAGGTTATTTTATTTTCATATCAATTTTAATGGCATATGGTGAATATTACACTACTAATAGGGAGCCTCAGAGATGCATTAAACTTTGGGCTCTTATGAAATAAATCTTTTTCTGTTTCTAACCAAGTGAGATCATCCTGGGAATGACCACAATTCAAAATGTATCGTCAATATACTCAATATATCTGTCAGACACTCCCCCCGGTTTCACTCATTACCGAAAATTTGTAAATGTGCAAATAAAAAATGCCCTTTAATCAGCATTTATTTGATATTTAAGTTTTACTTAACGACATTGTTTGAAATATTTATTCCACAACGATTTCAAGGGCACTTCTTACCAAACTGCAACCACTTATGGTAGATAACGTGTATCGTACACGGAGCAGCAGGACAGTCAAGACTAAGCTTGTTCTGAGCATACCATGAAAACAGTTATTGACATGAGAGGCTAAGGATTTAATTGAATTGTATTAAAGTCTTATTTTACGTGGCGAGACTCGGGTCATTAGACCACGCAAATTTCGCTACGCTCCTTCCGCCAACGAGCAGAGAAAGAAGGTATTTCTTGGGCGAGAAACAGGCGATTTCATTTAGCTCAGAGGCGTCATTTAGGCTTGAGGATCTTTTACATGCAAGCATATATACTATCATGAGACGGTTTTACTTCACCTCCGAAGGAAGGCGTACGAAGGATTTTTTCGCCCTTACAAATCCATGGCTTCGGCCGGGTTTGAACCCGCCAACTTGGGTACAACAGTCTGGTACGTTAAACCGTTACACCATCGCCGCGCGCTAAGGATTACTCGGAAATGAAAACTGACCGGGAACACGAAATCTAAGCAAGCTAGAAGATATCAACTGTCTTTATCTGAAAATCTCCAATCGCTGGACCCCACCGACGCGTCGCGTGCACTCCAGGTGCAAGCCGCGGCGGAGAACAATCGACGCCGGTGGTCGACGTCGAGTATCGCGCGGGCGTCGAGGGCAGCTGCGCCAGCGCGTCGCGCGGCCCCGCGGCCCCAATCACCCGCGGGAGCGCAGGCAGCCTTTTGCAAAATCGAATTTCCTACTTCCAGCTCTGCAGGACGTCACGTTGTTTTACATTATTGATTTCCTTTAACCAGGTACGGGGGCGAGGTGCCGCTCCGTCAGCCGCAGGCCTTTGCTCTGCAACTGTTGCACGTCGAGAGCCCGCCGGGGCCCCCCGTTCCCCGCCTCTTGTGCAGGTCTCCCAAAGGGCGGAATCCCGCTCTGCCGCCCTCACTCTCTCTGCCTCGTCTATTCTCTTCCCTATCTGCCACATGGGATGCGAACAAGTTTGGAAACAACGTGCAATCTGCAGTCAAATTCAAATAAATTGTTTTCTCCTTTGGCTGTGTTAACTTTTATCATCCACATTTCATTGATTGGAAATATTGTTTTATAAACACACACATACCATTTGAACAAAGTAATGAATTAATTCGAAACATCGCATATTCATGCACCGAAACGAGATGTACGAATATGATAGAAATAATAGAAATATTTTATATATTATAATTCCGGTGGAAATATTTATCCAAGCAATGTTAATTTTTAATAGACGAATCTGCCTGTAAGTATTCCAGATCCACTATCTTTCTCTTAAATTCTGTTAAAAATAATATTGTTTCAAGTACTATGTGACACAGTTCCTAAATTGAACTCCAGCATCATAAAAATGGTCTTTGATTTGTTCACAGAAATATCTTCAAAACGATTATTATAAAATACTTAGAAAATGAGAAAAAAATAAAACACAAATTACTCTTTATGAGTTATCTCAAAGAAATCTTTCAGTTTAGCAATATAATTTGACACAAAATGCTTTTGTAGAAATGACAAAAGTATACGGAAGTTGTGAGACAAAATAATGAAAATTCAACTCATTTGACACAGGAAGCGCGATAGAAATTTCAAAGTACACAGTAGTTTGACTGTCACTTGGTAAAGAAAATAGACGTTACTCTAATGATTATCTGCCAAGAAATGCAGATACTAACACACTCATACTTGGAGACTTTCAGGCTTCGTTCAACCAAAAATGTGAGTCGTTACATATGCTCTTATTCAGAAGAAAATTAATGTTGAAAATTATTGCACTGTGTAACATATTTATAAAATAGTTTAATTATTTGTTCACCCCAAACGTTTGCACTTGGCAAAAATGCTTTTCATTCTCGACTCTTAAAAGCATTAAAAATTTGTTGAAATTAACTTATTTTTTGTCTTTTAAATGATTGTAGGCAATGGCAGGCAAAAGTAAGAAAAATACTGACAATAGAAGCCAAATCTGAAAGTACGAGTACACACATTACATGATGCCTAAAAAAATAAAATATACATGATATTTGAGCTAAACATAAAATAGTTAATATTAAAGGTGGGAGAATTATCTATTTATCGAAAGTTAACCATACGTTAATCATCTCTAAAGATGTTAACACATCTTTATATTGCAAAATGTATTGAAGTATTGCTATATTGCGTTTCCTTGTGATATACATTTGCAACACACAGGAAAAACCGATTACTAACAAGAAGCAAATTTTACAAATTTTATTTTCATTGTCACTTCCTTCGTCGGAAAAGAAATAAGAAACCGAGTATATACAAAACCTCCATCAACAACGTACAACTTTCAACTACTTCTATACAAACAATGAGAAATGCCAACAGTTTTCTTTCCAAAACCGAATACTCCTACTTTATCGCGCAAAGACATCGTGTATTTATAGTAATCGTTTAAGTCCTCTCTTCCGAGGCACGAAGAGACAAATGGCCGCGCAGTAGCGCTGAATGCATAGCCATCAGGCCGCGCCAAGAAGCTGCTGGCGGTATATGTATACGCGCGGGCAGCGCGCAAGTTCCAAGCCCAAACACATCAATTCGCAGAAAATGCGGTGGTGGCAGCAGATCTCATCAAATAAAGTGAATTGCCATTCGATGGAAGTGAAGGCAATGAGGGCGAAAGCACATGCGGTGGTAACATAGGTGATGATGATGATGTTGATGTTGGCGACGGACTTAATGGCGTTAGGTAGTTGCGGAGTTGAATAGCGATGGAGAGAGCATGTTGATTTTGATTGTAATGCTGGGGGTTGACGTTCGTGGCAATAGTGATGGTGGCAGAGGTGGAGGTAGAGTCACAGGCAGAGGTGGAGCGAAACCAGACGCGCTAGTATCGATGACGTGGTAGTTTGTGGCGGAGATGATGATTGTGGTATTGGTGGTGGCGGTGTTGGTGGTGACAATGGAGATATTGATGTTGGCGGAGGAGAGCAGTCGCAGAGAGAGCAGAATGGATGGTACCGGTGGTGGTAGCAGGTGGCCATGGCGGTGTGGCGATATGATGGTGTGGCGGCGTGGCGGTGTGGCGCCGTGGCGGTGTGGTGGCGTGGTGGTGTGCCGGCGTGGCGGTGTGGAGGTGTAGCGGTGCAGCTTCTTGCCGTTTCCTTCCGCACCAACTTTCATTCAGTTCAAACGCCCGGACGGGAGCTCTTCTACCGGCACAGTGCGACTCAGGTTGCGGGAGCCGGCGTTCACAGCACGGGCGCCACCCCGGGCAACAGGTCCCCCGCTTCCATCCACAAGCGATTTGTTATCCTCCTATTTACTCGTATCTGAGTCTCTGTTAGCCCTCTATTCGCAATACTGTCGACAATTTAATGGATACTGTTTTTCCTTTTTATTAGAATTTCTCCATCACATTATTCTTCGTGAAATCCACTGGTGAACTTAGTACTTTAAACGATGTAATACAGCTCTCGTCTTTTTGTCTCCGTAGAATCTTTGTATTTGATCCGATACCTGCTTGCATTGCTTATCTTATCAGTGTTTCAACGTTCTGGGGAGACTGCAATATTTCGTTTATACTACACTTGATTACTTTATCAATCATGGTTTCGCTAATCGACGTTGTTTAGTAACGTGCCAGGCCACTATCCGTTTCCGCTCGCCAGCTCAGCATCCAGTTCCTCGGATCGCACTCCACCGTTCATTTTGCGTTTTGCTCAATCGACAGACGGACGACGACGCTCTAACTTCTCGAGTCCGCCGCTCGCAATCCGGCAGTTCGTCTTCCTGGCCCCACCTACTCCGCTCGCTGAGATACAGCTTCGTCCGCACGTCCGTCCGCCCCCGACCCCACCTCTCATCCTCCCTTCCTTACTCTCCTCCCGCCCCCTCCCTCCCCTACCCCGTCGGCACCGTGTTCTCTCCCGCGCGCTCGCCACCGCTTCCAGTACTACCGTATGGCCCTCCTGGAGAAAAGCGCCGTAAAAGTTCTCTTCGAGGAGGGTCTCGAAGGGTGGCGGAGGACGGGGGTGAGGGCGGGGCGGGGGCGAAGGTTGGAGGGTGGGGGTTAGATCAAGGGGTGGGGGATAGAGGTGGCAGTTTTGGGGTTTGGGTGGGATTGGGAGTATGGGCGGGGGTGGAATCTGCGCGGGGGCAGAGGTCGGGGGCGGAGGGCGGGGGGGAGGGGGGCGCGGTGCAACGCGGGGACAGGGCCACGCGCGAGAGATGCGCACAGTGCGGTAATTGAAATAAGGCGATAGATGCTTTCCACCGAAGTCACTTTGGAGACGGTGAAGGTGAGAATACTGAAAAGGTTTTGATACGGTAGAAAAGTGAATTTGCTGAAGGCTACAAAGAAGTTTAGAAAAATGAGGAAATGTGAAAGGAAATCAGTGGGATAGCATGAATATTACGGCGGTTCAGAGCAGGATGAAGACTCTAAAAGTCAATGATGATGTGGGAGTGATGGAATGTAGCGGGATTGATCTATCGTAGATTTGTATGGGGTTTTGGGCGTAATGTGAGATGGACGACAATGTTATGTGCATGGAAGTGAGGAAGAAGGCAGGATTGAGCGGAAGGAATATGGCCATGAGGTGTTAAAAAATATGGAAATACGAAACTGTGGAAGCGGCAGAAAAGTAAAAAACATCGGTGGCAGTACAACACATGTAGGTAAGCTTAAGGTGTTATATCGAATGGACAACGATTTGGAAGCTATTATGCGCACTGACCATCTGATGGATTGCTCATCTAAATATAATTGA
>BOPP01000002.1:1520967-1532274 GCA_017312745.1 Gryllus bimaculatus | reverse complement strand
GGTGGAATCTGCGCGGGGGCAGAGGTCGGGGGCGGAGGGCGGGGGCGGAGGCCGGGGGCGCGGTGCAACGCCGGCGGCGAACAGGCCACGCCGAGAGATGCGCCCAGTGCGGTAAATGAAAATAAGGCGATAGCATCTTCCACCGAAGTCACTTTGGAGACGGTGAGGTGAGAATACTGAAAAGGTTTGATACGGTAGAAGTGAATTTGCTGAAGGCTACAAGAAGTTTAGAAAAATGAGGAAATGTGAAGGAAATCAGTGATAGCATGGCAATTTACGCGGGTTCAGAGCAGGAGTGAAGATCACAGTAATGATGATGTGGGAGTGATGGAAATGTCAGCGGGATTGATATAGTAGATTTGTAGGTAATGGTGACGATGGCACCGACAATGTTATGTGCATGGAAGTGCAGGAGAAGGCAGGATTGAGCGGAAAGGAATGGCCATGAGGTGTTAAAAATATGGAAATACGAAACTGTGGAAGCAGCAGAAAAGTAAAAACATCGGTGGCAGTACCAAACATGTAGGTAAGCTTAAGGTGTAATATGATGGACACGATTTGGGAAGCTATTAATGCGCAACTGACACCATCTGATGGCATTGCATCATCTACAATATAATTGAGAAGTTGCAAATAATTAATTCAAATGTATAAAATATAACTACTTTCATTATCTCGTTTCTATCCCTCTAAATGTAGAAAATGTTACATCACAAAACGTGAAACCATAATACAAACATACAAATGAAACTACTACAGACAATTCTTAGAACCATGATTTTTATGAATAATCGTACCGGGTAAGCGATATTTAACTCACTTTGGAAAGAGCCAAATGTCTGGACCCCTTACCTGAAAAAACAAACATTATCCCATTAATATAGATACAAATTGATATTATACACACTTTTTATTCACCTTAAGTTTAGTACAGAAGGGCATCATTATGTTTTCAATCTTCTGAAACATCTTTAACACTTCAGTTTAAAGCAATGCGATAATGCAATGTAAACATTCATTCAAGGAATTTATCACAGGTCACTGAGATGGTTGCGTCAAAGGGAAATTCAAAATACAGGTGACAAACTTACATATCAGCGACTTTGACCCCTACCAGAATCAGGATGGTGCTCCACTGTTCGGAAAGTCGATTTCTATAATTTATCATAAATATCCAGGCAAACTCCGGAACAGCCTTATACACTGGGCAGTTTTCACTTCTCATTCTCTCCACGGTTACTATTACTCGCGCAACTTTTCTTGGACGATGGATTGAAGAAATGCGGGTACAGTATGTGTATTAGTTACGACATCGGCCACTAGATTTTACGAAGCAACGCCAATCTCTGGAGAATCATTCATTCCTTCATAACTTTCTCAATAATTTGCGTTTTTACTTTCTCAGGAATACGAGGTGCGAGGTATCTCCTGCGATAGATCTTCACCTGCTTTGGTAATTTTTTTAGAATTTTTCGAAGAAATCACAAACAGAAGTACTCATCTTCAACAGAAAATAGTTTCCATTTCGCACTAATAAAGATATGTTTGGAATGTTGTCATCAGTGGCAGTAGCGAGATTTTGCCTTCAACTGTTTATTGTGCCAGAGAGGGAGAAGCAAGGTCATCGTTCAAGAAAACCTGCTCAATTACTACCTCCCCAACCCGGGGAGAAACGCCGAAGTGGTTAGTGCGTTCCATACCTCCCCCTGCTCGACCGGCCAATGCCTCGCCGTCGGGTGCGGTGCGCATTAAAATGGATGAAATAAGATGATAAAATAAAGACAGCAAGAAACATTAAAAATATCAAACTTTTAGAAAGAAGTTTTAAAAAGAATTAGAAAAATGAACACTTTGAATTGAAGGGGTTGTGACAGTAACAAGACGATTCCCCATCAGTCATGGCTAGCCTCCTGCTATTTTTAACTTTTAATATCTCGATTTTGTTTCAAGTGTGTTTATTCCTTTATTGAAAAAAAAATCCAAATTTCAATTTTAAGACAGATTTGTTAGGAACAAAATTTCTACCCTACAGAATGGATAATTCCTACACTACCATTAGGATAATAACGTGGTTCTTAAATATTTCAAAACTCCAATATTCTAGTAAGCATTATGTATTCAATGCAACATTTGCTAAAGGTTCCATATTGATGTTATAAAAACATTAGCTGCCAACTATCCTGTTGTTTTCTGCTTGCACATGTGTTTCTCTTTGTTTTTTCGTTTAATTAACTCAATATTTCGTTTACTTAAACCAATATGCTCATTAATTCCATGAAACATCGTTGATTATAGCTGTGTTTATCGCTTAAAAATTAAAACTTAATCGTGCAATTAAAAGTTCACAACTGTCAATCAAAATTCATAGAACTGATAGAAATCGTTTAATAATGCATCTATAATACAGACATTTCCAGATAGCCAAGCAACGTGAACAAAACTGTTTAGTGCACCTATGGTGGCCTAGAGAGAGCAGTTGTTTGGGTCAAACTCCTTAATTTGTTTTTAAAATCAAGTAAATTGTTAATAATTTAAAATCTACTCCTTTACACGACTCGTCTTCAACATCAACAAGTGTGACCATAAGGATGTTGGTTGTTGCTAGCTGAGTAATCGAACAACATAAAATATTTAACACGAATAAATGTGTTACATGTAAAAATTTTGGTCTTAGCATATTACAAATACTAAAAAATGTAACCGTCAGTTGTATTTACCCATTCTGGAAAAACGTCTGAGCCAGAACTCAATTGTCTTTCTGCTTTCCTACATTAACACGTTGTCCTTACATTTTATATAATGCTTTCATAGCTTTGTCAGCTTCACCTAATATTTCAACTGGAATACTTTAATATTTTCGATTTTCAAACGTAATTATCAAACACAATTATTCTCTAAGACACTGTGATCATCAATATACACTGCAAGGCCTACTAAAATATATCTTGTTCAAAATCAATATGACATCATCAGATACCTAACTTTAATGGTAAAGATATGATTGAATTTCTCAAAATTAAAATCATTGTTTAATGAAAACGAAAAATATATTGAAAGTAAATGGGGATAAAGGTGTATAATTGCACTCATAGTAAATAAGAAAACTAACTCCTGTCGTCTCTCCTTTCCTTGAAAATACCTTTCATGCAATTATACACCTCTTTATACACTCGTTTCGTTAATTTCTATAAATTGTTGGATAATGTACTGCAAGTTTTGTTTATCGACTTTTATCATTATTTTATGTTTACTGTTTTCCAAGAAGTCTGATTGTCTAAAATTGAAATTAAGAATCATTTATCTATAAAGTGAATGCAATACAATCATAATTCAAGTTGTAATGAATGTGTCTGTTCGCGTGACTGCCCATGCCCATTGTAAATATGAACAAGATATAAATAGTAATAAGATAAGCCACACATTCACCAAAATCGATATACCCAAATTTAGGTACGGTGGAGGACTTGCTAAGGCTTATGTGTCATTTCTACGGCCGGAAGCTTTTCAACTGATCATTAAAGTTTAAAATTCAAAGTAATGTTTCTTACGTAGATCTATTTTAGGTATTTGTACGGTTTTTCGAAAAGTTTCTACGGTGAACATTAAATTTATTTCAGCTAAAGAACCAAAACAATCAGTAAACTTTGAATAAAACCGCCAAACCTGGCAGAATTACATTAAGCACTCACTTTTTCACTGCTGCACATTTTGTTCTTATATCTAGCGCGATATTAAACTGAACAAAATTTAACAAGGGTCATATAAGATTCCTGCATTTTTATATTTTTTTACATTTCCGAATTTCCATGGATATATTGTACCGAAACTGCCAACAAACTACGAATTAGTACTTACGTTTTAATAAAATGTATAACTTCCAATCTTTATATTCATTTGCTTGAGAAAATAAGAAACCAATAAGATAAGTCACAATTCTCCATCTCTGAGAAAATGAAGTTCAAAGTTTACAGGTTGCTTTTCATTTTAGATAAATGTTTTTTATGTTCAATGTTATATCTCGATACCTGTCACATTTTCATTTTGATTAGATTAGATTTATTAATAATTCTGCAATTAATAATTTAAAATCCTTGTTCACAATATTATTTATATATTTTAGTTTTTATACATTTACACAATTAAATCAACCTTCACATTATCACTTTAGCCTCGATGGTTCAGTTGAACCTGACAAATGCTGATTAATATTGCAACATTTTATTGCCCACATTTTAGAATCTTTCTAAAAACCTACTATTGTAATTAAAAATAAAATACATACCACGTTGACATAAAATAGTGCCCTGTTATAAATTGTGACTCAAAATACTTTAACGACTAGAATAAAAATGTATTCCATAAAGGTCAAGATTTTAGGAATGATATTGTGTTTCACGTCACGCAAATGTAGATTTATCTGTAGTCATGATTTAGAGACTGTGAGAACATCCTCGGGCAGGCAAAATCCTCGTTAGCCGGTGGACGTGACGACACTACTGGATGGGACGTTTCTCTCTCTCCCTTTCCCTCCTGACTCTTCATTTCGTATCTGAATTTTCTCCCTCCCTCCTATCTCGTTTCAGTTCCACAGCTCTAGTAGCGCATTGCGATTGCCCTTCGTAACGGCAGGCAATAATCCAACCGGTGAACCGCAGACACATCTCCAACCTGCTTTCGAAACCTGTATTTGTTTGGTGGCGGATAAAAACCTCGCCACACTGCTTGCGGGGCTGCAGGGGCGGCCATTCGATGCGGGTGAAATTGACCGCATCGTTTCACATAGTGGCTCTCATTGTTTCTCAAACTCAGTAGATGAGATAGGTTGTGGTCGCATGGCAGCCAGGAAAGAACGTTTTTGAATTCTGACAGACTTGTACGTAAGGAAGGTCTTAGGTATATTACTAAAACCTTCAATAGAATTTAGGTTAATATTAAAAAGACAACAGGAATCTTCAGAATGTTTTATTATTATGTACGTTCTCCAGAATGTGCACGTTTACTTTTGCTTTATCAGCCACATTAAACTTTGACTTAATGGTATTTTATCAACTATCAATTAAATAATAATATAATATTTTTGTAGATTTACTATTTTGAACCTACTCAACCCAATAATTATTAATATAGCTGCATATTTCAATATAATTACCAGTTACAACCAATTTTACCTTTCAGGAAGTAAAGACTGTAATTATATTTTGAGTTTTTAAATTGGAAAATAACTGACTGAACGCTCTGAAAACAGAATAAAACTATCCTTCTATACTACAAAAATAGTGAATAGACAATATAGATCGTTAGTGAAATAACTAGTTAAAGTCATCGATTAACATTGAAAATAGTTTCGATAAGCAATTTTACATCAGAATAAGCCATTCAATTCAATTCTCTCCTTCGCATTATCAACATGTATAATTCAAATACTGAGAAACGTGTAATGCAATTTAAAACACATCCACTACATTCCATACCGAACGTTTAATCAGAAAGACATAATTAACTTCGCACTCACATCCGTGAGAAGTAGTGTGTTAAAAATTATCATGTTTTAAAACCATTCTTGCATCCAAACTAGCTAATATAGGAGGTTACAAAAAATCATCTTGAAACGGTGAGTTCCTGTAACTATTTTCAATTTTGTCCTCATGGATGCTCAGCAACTCACAATTTTACTATGCGGGCAAACTCTCTTTCCCGGATGAGAAAACAAAGGAAAAACATGATATGCAAAAGCAGAAAATTCGTCGAAACTCTGAGTTCACGACCTTTGGCACCCGACCTTTGTGGTGTTTCGCTACCGACAGCAGCGCCGGCACCAACAGATGCAATTTCGTGCTGTTTAATTAGCGGAAACATTTGGTCTTTCTCTTCCCACACGCATCGCGTATTATTTAACGAGCTAATTTCCGTTCATTCACAACTAGAACGATATTTTTCATAATTTCTCTAACATTCGAAAAAGTTGAAAAAGAATTATGTTCTGAGCTCAGCTAATATTACCATGGGAATATTTTAATCCTCCAAGGCAAAATTTAATCAAAATCTATTCGTTACTTCTTTCTTCTAAATACCACAAGCATTAAAAGATAACATCACATCCCAAATATGACTTTTTATCTGCCTGATTGTTTAATGATATCAACCTAAAACGTGAAGGTCAGAAATATCAAAAGGTCGAAACATTTGCTCTTGCGGTCAGGAATGTTTTTAACGTAGTTTGTGAAAAGTTTATTTCTCCAATCTGTTCAAACTAAAATGCACTCTAAGACAACATTTCTATTTGCTCTGAAAATTTCTGTTCCATGTTGACCTTCTCTCTGGAATCGGCGGCAAAGCTTGTGGCGCGGTGTGGACGTATCTTCCGCGTGTCCACTTGCTTCGACAATGCGGGAGCCGGCCCCAGGTTAGTCCGTTTAGGATGCGAGCGGCCAACTCACTTATTTTCCGTTCACTCTAAGAAAATCCTGATGTAAACAAATGCACGTGTGTTACGATGAATTTTATTGGTTTGCAGTGTGAGCTCTGTTGTCGGGATCCTGACGCTAAACTAAATAGTTCTCTGTATAAAAACTAATTTGTTTTCTATCGTTCGTTGTATTAATCTTGCGTCAAAACCATTAAAACGGTTTCGATGATGATGATGATGATTAAGGTTTAAAGGATAGATTCAATAGGTTCAATAGCTAAGATCATTGGCGCCTGTGTCAAATTATTATAAGATCAATACGCACTGTAGCAATGACACACTAAAACATTTTAATTCAAGGTAAAATGTGAGTATAACTGAAAATAAACGTGTTTAATTATTTAAAAAAGGGGTTGGCAGAAAAGAGATAGATAAACACTTTAAAATCTTCAATTAAAAGCTAAATAATTTGCATAATCCTCTTCTCTCAGATAAAGCTGTAAATGCCAGACTCTCTTAAGAATCTAAAAGGCTGGCAGAGAGAAGATTTCTTATTTCCAAGTATTTGTGCTACAGAACTAGCAAGGTGAAGCCTTCTTCGGCTATTTCTTTCTTAGAACAGGGCATGCTCTACTTTAAGACGTGTCTCGTAAACTATCACATATACGGGGTAGGTCACCGCGGAGAAGTTCGTGGGAGAAATAGCAGTGAAATTTTCGAAGACGTGTCAGAATTATCTCCTCTCGCCTTGACTCACGAGATGAAGACGACCAAGGCTTTATGAAATTGAATCTCGTGAGTTAAAAATTAAAGTTATGCCCCTCTGTTTACCATGCGCTGATTTGTTTGTTTGATGTTTGATAAACAGCTTGGTATCATTTTTTGGGACTGTGAGGATGTCTACCTCAATTTTCTTTGTGGCGAGCTTTGCTGACAGGTTTACAATTTCATTCCCTATTATCCCAACGTGACCAGGTATCCAACAAAAAACAAATTATAACGACGCACCAGTAAATTATGAATTTGGTGTTGTGTGATCATTGACAGAGAGTCGCAACAAGAGAAGCAGGATTCGAGCGAGCTTTTTGAATTACTACAGAACATAGCTTCATTTAATGTCAGCGAACATACGTCCCTCCAAGAGCGCATATTTTTCTGCAGTATAAGCGCTGCACGAAGTGTAGTCGAAGACTCCGCGTGGCACTGTGGCAGTAGAAGTCACACCCTACATTACCATTTTGGGATGAACCATCAGTGTATATGACGTTATGGCCGTGAAACACGGATTTCGTATTCTAAAATCCCGACAGAAAAGTACGGAGGGAGTTGTGTATTTGTGTACGAGTGATAATATCAGGTCTATTATAGTTAGGCTTCCAAGAGGGAAAAAATCTTCAAGGAGTTTCACAGGGATGGGGAGTTTTATATCGAGTTTCCGTAAGAGCGTGTAAAGAAGTATACCGAAGAAAAGGGTAACGACGGTCTTAGTGCTAACGATGTCGTGTGACTTGAGTGAAGAACTGTTTGGCGCGAAGGAGTATTTAAGCTGATAATTTCGCATCATAGGAACTGATTACAATATTTCGCCTTCGGCTCAGGGGTGATTCACCAGCCTCGGCCAAGAGGCATTCAATGCGACTCGGGCAGTAGGCGCCTGTGTTGATCCGAATACCCGCATTGTGTTTGGTATTCAATGACCAGAAGATCGATGGAAACGCTGTCCCATAAACAATGCACACAAAATCTAAGATGGGACGGATGACGTCCTATATAGACGCAAAAGACGTTATGTGTCTGTGCCTCATAATCTACCAGTAAGGATGTGAAGGAGGTACAATTATGACACACAGCGGTTCTTCAATGTTTGAATCTGCTTTCGCCATGTTAACCTCTGGTCGAATGTTAGGTCCAGAAAAGTGACAGATTCGACGAAGGGAAGTTGATAACTCCCAAAAAAGATAAGGATGATTATGGAGGAGATATATTCTACAGAAGTGCATGCAACTGGATTTTGAGGTGGAGGACTTGAATCCAGTTTTATTGCTCCATTCTTGTTTGTTGAGGACGAGCTGTAACTGCCTCGCAATGACTTGCATGCCTTTCGAGAAGCAGAATATGGCAAAGTTATCAACTTAGAGCGATGCCTTCACAGGCTCTCGATTTACTGATGCGATACTATTATAGCAAAAGAAAATCTACTAGAAACGACGGGAGCTGTCCCCTAAGGCCTCATGAATGCAAGGTGCGAAGAATGGCATACCTCCAGGTGGTGTCATACGCTTTTTGTATAACGAAAAAGTTGCTACTAGGTGTTGTCGTAGCACGAAAGAAGTGGAGATTGAGTGACAAGGAAGACTAAGTGGTCCATGGCTGACATGTGATTCCTGAAACCAGACTGATACGGTGTAAATAAAATCATTTGTTCCAGGAGCTAGTCCAGACATTTGTTTACCATTCGCTCTAAAAGCTTGCACACACACAGCTTGTGAGAAAGATCTGGATGTAACTTGTATTATTCTGAAGGTATTGTTCTGTTCATTTCTTATTTAGGAATTGGAATAACAATGGCTTCACACCAAATCATTGGTAAAGAATACTCATCCCAAATCAGGTTGGAAATGCAGAGGAGAAATCAAAGAGCATTTTTTGGTAGGTGTTTAAGCATTTGATTATTCATCTGGTCCGGTCCTGGAGCAGAATATTTTCCACAAGCGAGGGCACAGGAAAATTCATCCATGGAGACCGAAGCATTGTAATCTTCCTCCACGCGACTCGAGATATCTAATCTGCAGTTCTCTACTCTTCTTTTCGTCTTCAGAAAGATAGGAGAGTAGTGTACGGAGCAGGAGATATACTTGCAGTGAGAGGCCAATTCTTCAACTATATATTTTGGTGAGGTGAAATTTCTATTTACCAGAAGCTCTGAGACAGAAGGCGCAGTCTTCCATCTATCTGTCGAACATTTCACAACACTACTTTAGAAGGCGTACTGAAAGAGTGAGATGAAATATAAACTCTCCAAGACACGGCCTTACTTTCCCGTATGGTAAATCTAGCGAGCGGTCACTGGTGCCCACGGCAGCTGAACCATACGCCCACTGGTGCCCACGGCGGTGGTTTCCATACCGTTTCAATTGGTAGTAATATAATTAAATCAAAAAACAACCCTACCACATCGTAGACAAATGCTAGACTTCAAATATGTCGCAAAGCAGCTGAAGTAAATAACCCAATAATGCATCATGCTCTCTACCCAAATATTCAAAATTATTATAAAGATCATCATCGATTTACGTTAATAGATTCCAAATTTAAAAACCTATTTAGGCAGTTAAATATCATGAAGTATATGTGTGAAGAGAAAAGGATTCCACCACGGAAATGTTTGAAGCAGATCTCTCGTTATCGTCCACCTCAAACGACTAAATATCAGATCGAACTGAAAGACAAAATCTACTGAAGCAGCAAAAAAATTCAAAGTTAACTGTACGATCATCACAAAATTCATAAAACATTCAAGAAGACACTTTTACAACCAGACGCTCAAAAAAATTTAAAACAGACTGCATTACTAATTCTGCCCCACTACTGCCGAACTGGACTCAATACTGACATCTTTTAAACCTTCAAATAATCTTATATGCAGCCAAATTATTGTTTTCCCCCATCTATTGAAGCAATAAATAATATATGCGATATTTCCAGTGCAGCAATAATAGACAACATTCATGAACTGTACTATGACATAAATGGAACAATCACTGGAGAACTTTGAATTCTAGCCATCCGCTCCCATACGTTAGCTTTTACTCCCTAAAAATTAGCAAAGATTGTTATAAAACTAACATATGAATATAACCCAAATCAGAACTGCATATGGCAGTTCGAACACCTAAAAGGAGATCGCCCTCCTACCTGCATGCCCTGTCATACCTTTTCTTCAACATTCACCATTTGTTATACCAATGTCTTATTATGTAATAGAAGGCCAAAGTAAAGTTCATGAATGTTGTCCACCATTTCTGCTCTCGAACCACAATTGCAGATACATTTATTAATTCAATAGGTGTGTAAAAGACAAATTCAGCAGATAAGACGCAAGAACAAAATTGATGAAAAAGGGCAACGGCGTATCCTAACAACCAACGATAATAAAAAAAAAGTATTACAAATCTCTAAATCATGTAAATGAAATATAGCCCTATAAAAAGTTAATTCAACACTGTAAAATAATACAATTTTGTTTGTTACAATGTTTGTAAATATTATCTGTGTTACTTTCTCTGATCATATTTTTGTAACAGATGTAAATGATATGTATAGGAGCGATCGTCGCTATATGCGATCGCTATAAGCGATCATTGAGGTGGATGAGTCTTAAAAAAATATTTCAGCAAAAATCGTAGTCTTGTCAAAAATTCTCAAAGTGATCATCCGCGCTGGTATATTTCCTTTGTAATGTGTTTTTGACAAAGCGTAATAAAATCTTAACGAAAATGTTCTTAAATCGGAAATTAGATAGTTTAAACTAAATAATAATTGTTCAAATCAGTATAAGAGTTCCAGTCTTACGCGATAAAGTTAACAGAATATTTATTCAGGGAATTGAAAACATTTTTATGTGGGTGAAAAACGAGCACAAATAAAGAAAATTGCTATTTTTAAAGTGTATGAAGACTGTTTCCATGTTAATGAAAAACAATGAACTAGAATGGAATGTGAAAGAGGTATGACATCGTCTTTGCGAGAATAAGAATAACAATTTTTTCACTTAAACATTTACTTAAACGGAGTAAAGGAATAGATCCACATTGTACACCACACAACTCTTGAGAATTACACACGCATAGGCGAACGCAGGGAAATTCTTTGCCTCTAATATTCGAGAAATCCGTCTCACC
>BOPP01000002.1:1485019-1502228 GCA_017312745.1 Gryllus bimaculatus | reverse complement strand
ATCCCAAGCGCCCATCACAAGCGTCCCCCCCAGGCCCCCACCCCAGATGCCTACACCAGGAGCCCATCCCAAGCGCCCCCCTCCAGGCGCCCACCGCGGGGGCGCGGCGAGGACAGCGTGCGGAACAAAGAGCAATCGCGCTGCCTTCCGCCGGCCGCGAGCAGAAAGGGAGACTAACGAGCGGCGAGAAGGCGCGGCTGGGCGCACGGGCGCCAGGGGGGAAGAACAAAGAGAGAGGGCAACGCGAAGAAAGTCAAATGTGGGAAGTAAAAATAGTGATAGAAAGCAAAACAATAATGGGGGAGAGAGCAGGAAGCTGCAAAATTAGATGGAAATTAAGAACTGATTAAGTGAGGAATATTCTCGCAACAAGAATAAACATATTATGGACTATGGAGCAATACTTTTCAGGAGAAAATAAATCTAAAATAACAAGAATTTATGCATCTAGACCGAAACGAAGAACGGAGAAAAGAATACACGAATAAGGGTGAAGACGACAGAGGCAGTATTGCTGCCTGAAGAAGAAACCTTAGGGAGATAATTACGGGAAGAAGGACAAAAAATACGTATTAGGAGAATATTACAAAATAAGGCAAAACACATAAGAAGGAACAGATAAAGCTATGTCAAATGAAGGGAATAAGATCGAACGCGACAGAAGCAGTATTCGGGGAACAAAGACCCAAGATGCCGGAGAGGTCGGGACTTGGCAGAGCAGGAGAAAGGGCAGGGGCGAGAAGAAAATCAGAGCCGCGCGGCCCAGCTGCAGGAGGGCGAGGGCACTGCGGAAGGTCGCCCTGCAGGTAACGCGGCGTGCTGCTGCACTGCGCCGCACGCGCCGCGGGAGCCCGCACCTTCCGAATTAATCGATAAATCGCGTTAATCAAAAAGTTAATCGACTTTCAGCCGCAACCATTAATTTGCATCCCGTGCGCCCCATCGCACCTTCGCCGCGTACGCTCGCGTCCTCTCCGGGTGGGGCTCGCGCTGCTAGAGCGCAACTTCCCTCCGAAAGCGGTAAGACTGCGCAATTTATGGGCCCAATTTTTGGTCCTTGTGACACTCCCTGCGTCTAAATCTTGCGATCCTTGACCTTAAATGATTCATCGGAAAACATTTTTCTGGAAGCGTTGCCTTTTTCATCGAACATTGTTATCAAAAAGTTACAAGAGATATTTTTTTGACCCTGAATATCAAGTAGGCATAAAAGAATTTACAGGCTTTCTCTCTTCATCTGGGCTGGTCGTGCCGCGTGAGTGATTTACTGCGCCGTTTCTTTTTTGTTTTTTGTTTCGTTTTGGAGAGCGGCGCGTGCGACGCTGTGATGGGGGAGGAGGGGGTCACAATAAAACAGAAGCGGTGGCTGCGGGCGGAGAGAGCCTCTGTGGGAGGCGCACGCGCCGGCGGCGCGGGCCACTCGGAGGCGGCCGTGGCTAATAGGATTACGAAGGTGGCCGTGGAAGCGGCGGCGGCGGCGGCGGCTGCGCGATGGAGCGGCCGGGGGCCGCCGTGGAGTGGGTGATGGGGCGCCGAGCAAGGGGTGAGGCGGAAGCATGTGGTCGGGGAAGTGGCCGGTGTAGCCGCGGAGATGTGATGCTGGCGATGTGATGAGCGCCTACAGGGGTGATAGTAAGAGCGGCTGCTTCGTATGGAAGCCTGGGAAGAGGGTTCTATAGGGTGTTCCGTTTCACTTTTATTCTTTTCTCTATTAACAGCAGTATTCGCGGTAAGATTTCAATTATAATTAAGGAATGATGTAAGTGGATGAGTGAGTGAATGAGTAAATGAGAATTAATTCAGTGCCTCTCAACATCTGACAGGATTGGTCCTGTAAATTTAGTGCATGAGTAAGTGCAATCCTGTGGTAGGCGGCAGAGTTTCTTCCCCGCTGGAGAATGAGATCTGACGCCAATGTATAAGACGGCATGCGTATTTCCCCCTCGATGTTTCCCCCAGAGAAACAAGTTGCCCAGACGAGACACGTTCTAAGCTGTCATCGTGGGTGGTAATGTAGTGCGCGTAAGGGTTAGAATGAATGAGAGTGTAAGGGGATAGGAGGGGGCGAGAATGAGGAAGGAAAGATCGCGTGCGGTCATCGGCCTTTTTGTCAGGGCATTGCTCGATGATACCTATTCCGCTTGGTATTGATGAAAGCAATCACGAAAAAATACTATTAGAGCAGCCTGCAGTTAGAATTCTTTATAATACAATGGTCTAATTATATCCTGTTATGTAGCTAGTGTATCTCTGCATTCTGCAAACAACAGCAGACCACCGCTCGGGGTGCTGTCTGGTGATCACTCAGACTCCGCACATTCAGCATTCACCGAGCAGCGAGCTACTGCTCACCCAATTCCAAACAGCTGATGTGCTTTGCGAATTGATGTGTCCTGAAGACCGACATGCGGTGGAAAGAGCGAACACCGAATGTTCGTCACTCGGCAAACAGCAAGCAACTCATCCACACTACTCGGGATCCGGCGAGCCGTTCCACGCTACTATCCGGATAACGAATGCGTGGAGCCCCCTTAAGGCTGGGAAGGCGCTTGCGGTGCGTGCTTCTGTTGTGAATCTCGGTGAGGAACCCACTGGCGAGCGGTGGCGTTTCGGTAACACGCAGTCGGGTGTCGCTCGGCGCTGGGAGATGCCGCTTTGCTGAATTCTCAAAGTCGCACACATTTGATCCGTTCATATGATATAATTAGCTGTGAGAAAGTAACTGAAACAGTCCAGTATCTGAATATGTTAGGAAATTGTAATAAAGAGAAATATCGAAACTGAAATTGTAGAAGAATTAAAAAAGAAGACAAAAATTATATGCATTGCGAAATTGTTCCATTAAATTCTGGTTTTATTTTTACAAATTTAGTCAAAATAACTATATAAAAGCTCTTAACAATGACATACTTGTATAAGGGAAATAAATGTTTGATGTTGTTTTGCGTAATTACTCATTAAAAACGATTTTTGAGTGAAGGAACTAAACAATGAGTCAGGAAATTATATTAATTCAATAAAGAAGTGTTTGTACTCATAATGGAGGTTTCAGTAAAAGATAGATTTTGAATTTTCCGAGTGGGAAATGCAATTTATATTTAATATGTTTTATGTAATCAACACTGTCAAGAAGTCCATTTCCAAAGCCGTAAATGGTATAACTTGTAAAAGAGTCTGCAGAGGCGTTCATTCACACTAGCGAAAGCTAATCTTAAAGGCCACAATGCGCTGGCCGATACTTTAGCCACCATGTAATTTACGCGGCTCGTCCCGAATAGCCTAGATAAAACAAGCTCCGGCCGCGGAAGCCTAGGCAACCATTTCTTGCAAGGCCACAATTCGCTGGCTGAAACTTTAGCCACCATGTCAGTGACGCGGCTCGTCCCGGATAACCTGGAAAATAGCAAAAGCTGGCCCAGTTGTAGGATTTCGCGTCTGAACAGTCGCCAGCGCCCTTCCATGGGCAGCCGGTTGCAGAAAGCGCTTGAGTGGCCACTGCTTGATGGCAGATAACCGGTCGGTGACTGGCGGTTGTTTTCTCGCAGAATACAGAGCTCAGGGTGCTAGGGCCGAAACCGCGCCACCATCGGAACTCGTGTTCTACGATCTCTCGGTCAAGAATGTTGCAGAGGCCACGGTGTTGTCGCTGAGCTATCGCAGCTGAGTCAAGACATGCTCAGAAATGCAGATAGAGAAAAAGGAATATAAACTATAAGTATAGCATTCAATGATATATCATTAAAAGTACACTTTTGAATAAAATAAATTGCGGTAATATTGCGGGAAAGATTCTAGAAGCAACATTTTGTTGTTCAACCGAATGAAAAATATAGCATTACGGTTGAATGGAAAAGTAAATAAATATAAAACTTATCTTCTATGCAAATGATGATTAAGATCTTAACTTTTTATTAAAATACTTGAAGTGTGTGCGTTAGCGAAGAACAATTCTCACTATTTGGAGGCCCTCCACCCATGTATGAGAGTCCTGCTCTAGTGGTAATTTAGTAACCGCGTATTCTTGCTGCCATGCAAGACTGCAGTGGCGAGTCCGTCAGGCCTACCGAAGAGAAGATTAGTGTCAGGTCGAAACTGTGGCAACTTGGTATTTCTATATTGTTCTTTTTTTCATTTAAGACTCGTGACAGAGATGTGGCTCACTCTGCAGAATACTTTCAGGCTGAGCGTTGCAGGGTAGGGTGGGAGAAGGGTAGGGTGGGTTGAGGTATTATTGGGCAAACAAAACGTTTTTTCTTCGATTTTGTCAAGTATATTCTAGAAGCAAAACTGTGATATTGAAAACGTGGCGGGAAGTTGTGACTGATTTGCCAATTGATAGGTCGAGATGTAACAACAATTATTTTTTAATTAAAGCCTGTTCGGAAAAAAATCCGAATGATATCATGAAAATCATTGACAAGATCTTCATAATTTATAATAATATTAACATTAATAATAGTTATTATTGTATTAGGTAACTCAATTTCAACGCACCTATCACTCAGAAGCTTGAAACGTGGAAATTAAACGAATAAAAAAATTTTATTTATATAATATTAATAAGCATTAAATTAATAATTATTGAACATTTTTGATAAAAATAATAAAAACAGTTTTGCCCCTTAAAATGGAAGGTTTGATGATTATTCTTTTGTAGCCGCGAGTTCTGATGATGAACTAAACGAGAAAGAATAACTGCCCAAGGGCATCATGTGTTTTCTTTTTCCTCTAAAATAACCGTATACCTACATTTCAAAATGGTTGTCGGAGAGTTGCTTGAATTTGAAAGAGATCCTAAAGGTATTTCGTGTAGTTATCAAATTGAAATAATAAGAGCAGGTGTCCGCGACATGGGTTGCAAGATATAATAAAGAGACTGTATATCCCGTGGTCTTCAAATACCTGCAATTCAATTCAATTCCTAAACAAAAACGTTTCACCAGGCGTCTTAACGTTCGTCGAATGAAAGGAGCGCGGAGCCTGCGGGAAGCACCCTGTATCCTTGGGGAAGATAATGGGGGCTTGGCGGATGGACCTGATGAGAGGGGGGACGAGCTTCCTGGGAAGAACAAGCGAAGTGCGCTGCTCGTCTCCATACCCCGGAGTGGTCGCCTAATCCCCGCTCGGCTTACGGCGGAGTTGGCGCCTTCACATGGGGGTGGCAGCGGTGGCGGTGGAGACGTCGGGGGCGAGATGGCTGCGCGATGAGAGTGAGCGCAGGCGACGCGGAGCGGCGCAGGTGTGGTGGTCGGGAGACGGGGCGTCGTCGGGGCGTCGGGGGCGGGGGCGCGCGGCGGGGCGGCGGGCGTCGGGGGGTCGGGGGCGTCGGGGGCCGTCGGGGCGTCGGGGCGTCGGGGCGTCGCGGGCGGTCCGGGCGGCGGGGCGCGGGGGCGGCGAAGGGCGGCGGGCCGGGGCTCGGGGCGGTCGGGGCGTCGGGCGTCGGGGGCGTCGGGGCGGTCGGGGGCGTTCGGGGCGCGGGCGGCGGGCGCGAGGCGAGGGCGGCGGGGGCGTGCGGGGGCGTCGGGGGCGTCGGGGGCGTCGGCTCGGGGGCGCGGGAGGCGGGGACGGCGGGTGGCGGTGAGGGCAGGTTGGAAAGGCGAGGGGGGAGGGACGGAGGCGGAGGTGGCGGGGGGCGAGGGGCGGAAGGGCGGAGGGTGGAAAGGCGGGGCGGAGGGCGGAGGGCGCGGGGGCGGTAGGGCGGCGGGGGAGGCGCGGGTCGAGGGGACGGGAGGGAGGGAGGGAGGGGAGGGCGGAGGGGGGAGGGGCTGAGGGGCTAGGCTGAGGGCTGAAGGGCTGAGGGGCTGAGGGCTGAGGCTGAGGCGAGGGTGGAGGGCTTGAGGGCTGAGGGACGAGGGGCGGAGGGCGGGCGAGGGGCGAGGCGGAGGGCGGCAGGGCGGAGGGCGGAGGGGCGGAGGGGTGGAGGGGCGGGTTGCGGAGAGACGAGGAGGCGGAGGGACGTCGGGCGGCGGGGCGGCGGGGGCGGCGTGGACGGCGGGGCGGCGGGCGGAGGGGGATGAAGGCGGGGGGCGGAGGGTGGAGGGCGGAGGGGCTGAGGGGCGGAGGGCTGAGGGGCGAGGATGAGGGGCGGAGGGCTGAGGGGCTGAGCTGAGGCGGAGGGGCTGAGGGGCGGAGGGGCGGAGGGGCGGAGGGCGGAGGCGGAGGGCGGAGGCGTGGAGGGCGAAAGGGCGAGGCGGAGGGGTGGAAGCGGGGCGGAGGCGGCGAGGGCGCGGGGCGGAGCGGCGGGGAGGGCGGCTGGGTCGAGGGGAGGGGAGGAGGGGGAGGGGAGGGCGGAGGGCGGAGGGGCGGAGGGCGGAGGGGCGAGGGCGTAGGGGGGGAGGGGTGGAGGGGCGAGTTGCGAAGAGACGAGGAGGCGGAGGGAGCGGCGGGCGCGGGGGCGGCGGGGCGGCGGCGGCGGGGCGGAGCGGGGGAGGGTGAGAAGGCAGGGGGCGAGGGGCGGAGGATGGGGCTGAGGGGCGGAGGGCGGAAGGGGCGAGTGGCGGAGGGGTGACAGTGGGGGGCGGAGGGGCGGAGGGGCGTGGCGGGGGAGGAGGGGGAGGGGAGGCGGAGGTGGGGGCGAGCGTAGGCGCGGGGCGCGAGGGCGTGAGGGGCGGAGGCAGAGACCGAGCGGGGCGGAGGGGGAGCGGCGGGGCGGGGAGCGGGAGGGGCGCGCGGCCGTCAGGGCGGAGGGGCGTGCGGAGATGGGGATGTGGCGGGATCGGCCGCGCGAACAAAACTAGCCACCGAGGCGCCGCCTCGCGGGAAAGCAGGCCTTCTGCGCGTCGAGGGTCATTGTGAGCGCGCGCTTCCGGAGATTCGCGCCTGACCTGTTCGAACACCTCCCGAAGCAGCGGCGGCGCCCTTTCCCGATAGAACTCTCAAGAGAGCAAAAATTGCTGTTCTTGGGTGGAGAGTGAACGAAACGAAAGGTGAACGAGAAAAAGAAGCTCGTGAGATGTTGGAAAGGGCGAAGCCGAGACAGCGGCGAGAGAAGCAAATGAAACAGAATAGACACGATAAGGAAGAAGAAGAAAGAACAAAACCCGCGCAACAGTCTGAAAGAAATTTGGAAAATGTAAAAAAGATGTACACAGGAAGTAAGATGTAAAAGAAGTACCCAAAGAAAAAAGTTTATAAAGCACAAAGAGAGAAATTTGCCAAGTGTAATTACAAAGATATATAAAGGGAAGAATTAATGTAGTGAAAGCTGAGAAAGCCTTTATAAGGAAGTATTTTGTTTATTCGAGTAGCTACACTAGAATGCATAGAGTTTCTTTTGTACAAATTAGTAGCGCCAAACGCAAAGGGTATAGTTTACCGCGACAAAGACAAGAGAAAATTTAAGTCTCGACCGATGGAATGTTCATGACTGTAACGGTACAATAAGTAGTTCCTTGAACATATATCCTGTTCATTGCTTAAGCTCTGATACATTTTAATGACGGAGAATTCCATGACAAATCTACGGTCATGTGAGTAAATCTATGAAGTAAAAATTCTTCGTTTGGTTAAACAAGTGTTAGATTATGAGCCGTAAGACTATATTAAGCCGATATAGGCTCTATTTCTCAAAGCTTTTTCTGTTAAAGCAGACAACATGAATTCGGTGTTTTACTAAAAAAAATATAATAACATTCCTTTTAGATTTCATTACTTTACCCAAAAAAATTTTTCAAAAATTGACTTACAGAACAGTTCACCCTGTGTCACAGAAATTCGTATTTTAAAAGGAAATATTTGAAAAAGAATCTTCTTCTCCGTTAATCAAATGCAACAAAAACACAGTCCATGCTACAACAATTATCGTTCAAATTGATTTCACTCTTCACCAATTATACAGAAATGAATATGTAGAAATCTCTTAGAAAAATTGGGATTTAAAATCACTTCTAAAGGAGTTAAGGGGTAAAATGTCGAAGGTATCTAGAGGTGAATATATGAGCATTGTAAGACTGACTAAAGGTCATGTTCATAACCACCCATATTGTTTCGGCATTACATTGATAGTGAGAATAATTGTTAGAGCGGAAATCTTCATTACTCGACGTCTCACGTCAATAGAATGTGTATATATATATTTATATATATATATAATAATATATATATATATACTTATAATAATATATAATATAGTTGAAACGAAGAACGTTTCTGTAATTATAGAACAGTACCAATGATTCACCAATTATTGAAGTAAAATAAAGTACTGGAGTTGATCAGCGCCAAGTTAACGCCGCCGCCGCCGCCGTCACCAACAATCAAATCGGGGAGGGAAAACGGCGGCGAGCGACGGTTGTGGGTGCGCGGAGAGGCCTCGTGAAGCGGACGGGCAGTTGCTCGCGTCCAAGAGATTTATTGTCGTTGGTAAGTCAATCGGATTTGGTGTGGCCGCTGAGTGTGGAACCAGTTTGATAAGATTAACAATCAGATGATTAGTGGAAATAGAATTGCGCACAGAACGATAAAAACAATAAGGACAGGAACATCGTTGCCGGTGGGCTCGGTGCATAATCCCCGCCTGGTATAATATAACAAAGGGGCAGTCTGACGGAACATCCGCGCAAAGTTGAGGAAGGTCGCTGAAAGACTAAACTGCCCGAACACTTCAATCCACGCTTCAGTGGGTCCAATACCCGTGAAACATTTTCACACCGGCTGGAGTGGACCCTGGCGAATTCATCGGCCGTTACGTTGGACCCGAGGAGTTGGTCGCCGAAGGAGGGCGAATTCCCAGCGGACTTTGGGGCGAACCGAAGATTGCCGAAGACTCCGCCGCCGTTGCCACGACGGCCCCGGTCGCCTCCAGGTTAAGCAGGTGGTCTTTAAAACATCGAGGTAGCGATGACCGTGCGCTTGTTTCCAAAGCCTGCGCACTGCGATTTGTAAATACTATTTGTGAAGTGTGTTCTCTGATCATTAAAATATTTAGATGTGCAAAAGAATTTATAACGATTATCTTCCTATGCTGCGCCAAATTCCTGGAGACCCATTCACGAAAATGTACCTGTCCCTTGCATAATTTATTTGTCGTGAAAGTACCGCTTCCCAGGTACGTCACAATATATATATGTGTAGTATTATTCTCCGATTTAAGCATTTCAAATTACCTCCGTCGGTTTCGGAACTTACCTCACAGTAGCAGGAGAAATTTCACCACTATTTAATTAAATTACTTGTTAAAATACTAATAAAGTAAAGAACGAGTATTTTGGAACTCAAGAGAGGATTCCGTCAATACGTAAATTTCCTACGCACTAAATCATCTTCTTCCGCACCGATTCCTTTTTTCAGATTTCAGTACCAATTAAGTTTCAGACACGAACTCTATAAATAACTCAATAAATCACTGGCCTCGCTTGCTATCAAAACGGGAAGAAGTGGGAACGTGGTCGGGAGGGCTTGAGTGGGAATAGGCGCGCAATAACGATCATTAAATTAAGCCAAGACCATTCGGCGCGGGCCGCGAGCCAAAGGGATCCACAGCTACAGAGCTCCGAGATTATAGGAGGCAGTTAGGCTCTCAAGCCGAATGCGAGCCCGACGATTGCGATTCTATTCCTTAAATTGCGTTCCGCCTCTACCCCCTGAATCCATTAGGCACCGGTCGCGAAGGTCAAATAAATTGTTTACATTTTCTGCTCTTGAAAAGAAGTCGGAGGGACGGCTTCCGCGCAGAAAGGCAATCGCGAGATCGGGCGCAACAGACGCAAAGCGCAGGAAAAGCGGGGCCTTCTCAAGGGCTGAGCTAAGCGAAGCAGAAGGGCGGCGCGGGTGGCTTACGAGCTGCCTTTAGTTGGCAGAGCGCTGCGGTGAGCGAACTGCGACCGCTTTGCACGTAAGACGGCGGCGACTGCTGCGTCGGTTGCGGCGAGTCGCAACAGCTCTCGAGATCACCCGCTTCAAATTGGTTGCCCTAGAAATTGGGAGCAGCAGCAAGGGTAATGACCCCGCCGCAACAGCTGAACGAAAGTCAAATATAGTGATTTAACGAGAAGAAGAATCCGAGAGTGAGTGGTGCCAATTAAGTCGAAAGACGAAACATTGTGACGCTAGCTTCATAAACTGAAGAAAGATAACCACGATATTTTATATTAATGATTATGATTGTGAAAGTATTTTTTATTCTTTAACATTCCTCTATCACTGATAAATCAACCTCCCTGAGATTGAAGAACGAAGGCCCATAATGGCAGATGGTAACCCACACGAAAAGAAGAACATTTTATAGTTTGAATGTATTTGGTAGATCTATGCAACACACTTACTTTCGTAATACTGACCTCTTTTAATTGCATGCGTTAGTGCGAAGTTTGTTTCATTGAAGAAACAGGTTCAAAATATGATCAGCAAAACAATGTAGGGCGCAATGAACGAAACGAGAATAACCATACGATTGACATTAGTTTAGTTATTAAAACTTTATGATATTCTATTAGCTTAAAATATTTGAAATATTCTTTTAAAATATTTTAGACGCAATTGATGAAAACATTTATTCTCGGTAACTACATTGTAAGTCAGTTTCTTCAAGTCTGTGAATTCGTTTATTGTTCCTTTCTTACAAATCTACCGCAACAAATTATTTTCGCATAGAATGCGTTGAAAAGTGTGCGTTGGGAATACTCAGTCAGGAAGATCGAATGACGGATCCTCATTACCAATGTGGACCCGTGTAAAGAAGCGACAACTGGGCTCTAAATGTGTTATGTTATAAGACGCCATTTCGTTTGCGATTCGCTTTGTCATTCTCCATTGTTCTCGCAGCAGCGAGTCGATTTCTCAGAGCTCACAAGGAGTAAGAGACCAAATTAGGTTCAGTTGACTTCTACTTAAGAAATATTTCTAAATCCTGCATTAGGATTTCATTTTGTTTCGTTGTTACACTTTCGAGATAATGATAACCTATTCTAATATTGTTTAACAGAACTTTTCAAAAAAATATGTAGTTGGAAATACAGACTAAAATAGAATAACAAGACGGACACCTACTCCCTAACGATAAATGGGTCGTGAACTAATGCCTGTCTAATCATTGTTTACCAAGGTGAATATTTTGAATATTTTTTATTAATGACAATGGAAAGAATATTCATATTTTGAATGGTTTGTGCCAGGTGTTAATGAATTTCCGCAGGGAGAACCATGTAAAATAATTGGAAAATTAATTATAAGTTCGAAAGCTATAACATAAAAAAGTAAATATTATATTCAATCATTTTAAGAGCAATTATTTTCTTGCAAATGCTATAATTGGAGTTCATTGAACTTTCTGAGAATAGTAAAGTAAAAATATTGACATAGACACTTTGACAATTAGTCATTCCATAAAAAGTAATGTTAGTTAAATACTGTTTAACATCGGAGAATCACGATTATATTGCTAAGAACTACACATAAGAATGTTTTAAATATACGATCAATGCCAATGATTCGCTTACAAGAATTTACTTCTAAATCTTATAAAATATAAAAGCATATAAATTAAAAAGTACTAGTCCAAACATTCGAGTTTGATTATCAGAGCCATGTACTTGCAAATCATGAAATATATGGGTTATTAAATATATGCAATAGCAGTTGCTGTGTTGGCAGTATGAAAGTATGCTGACGTTACTGTGTGACTGACCAGAACAGAACAAATAACTTTACTAATTTTTGCTTTCTGGCCTACATTGTACTTAAGCGGGAAGAAAAACGTATTCTAATGCTGCAGAGGAAAGATGCGATACTTCAACAGAAAATTTCGTATTGTGGAGATATTTTATCGAAAATTGTATTAAAATTCCCTCTATATATAGTTAATTATTTCCTCTAACACGTTGTGAACTCTGGATCTACGTACGTTTTGTGGGTCTTTCATACCAAAGCAATGGTTTATGGCAAAAGCCTGTCTGTCCCTCTGTGCAAATTTGGCAATTTAAGGACCAATATTCTCAAAAACTATTCTGATAGTATTCTTCAAATTTTTTATCTAGTACATCAATGTACTCTACTACAATTGGTGCAGATCCCACTTTTGTGAAAGTCAGAATTTTAGAAAATTGCAAAAAACAAAATATAAACAACCCAAAAGTACAATAGCAATGACAGAATTTTTTTTATTCAATAAAATGTGTTCTACAAAATTAAATCTTTAAATGAGGTCATTTACAATTTTGCCAAAATATGAGTAGTTTTCGCGTAATTCTTTCTTGAAGGCAAAACAATTTAAAAAGTCATATTTTCTCAAAGACCTCTCCAATTTTTTTTCAAATTTTTCTCGAATCGAGCAAAAATGTTTTATAAAGATAGTGTAATTTCCGTTGAACTTTGAATATTTGGAATATGTAAGAGTTGCAAATAATGCAACAAAGTATGTGCAGTTGTAGCTCCTCTGGTTTTCAACATAAATATCCTGAAGAAGTTCTTAGCAGAAAAAGTCTACTTTAAAACATTTTTTCTAAGCGTTGCAAACTAGACGTTAGCCGGTAATTTACATTTACGCACTTAGTACGTTCGAAATATTTGTAGACATCGCAACCTCTCGGAGAAAAAAATTGAGTTCCTGATTCACTTGCATGTAATGAACTTGTATAAATTGAAGTCATTTGATTCGATTGCAAAGTCAGCGCGCTACGCACGGTGCCACTTCGCTCGGTATCTTATTAGAAGTATTCCCTCTTTATTCGAAATACCTTAAAAAACGTATACGACGTCAAATACCAGTATTTTTAGAGGTATTTTACCTGTATCCGACATCTATGCCGGTAAAATACCCCTGTTTAAAAGTATTGTACCAGTGTTTTCATGATAAAATACCGGTATTTCAGTAGATTCTTAACGGTATTTTGGGGGATATCATTGTGATTTTACCGCTGAGATGGCTCAGAGGAACAGTTATTGACACTGCTTTCTGACTAGAAGGTTATAAGTTCCTAGTCTTGACGGTGGTGGATTTTAGACACTAGTCATACTAGCTAGGTTGACTTTTACCGTTGGTAGGAAAATACTTCTAGTCGTCTTTTTGAGCGGTAGATTTCCTTCGTTTCTCTGATCAGTACCCGGCGAATGCCGGAGTAGAACTTTAAGAAACGGGCCACTGATCGCGTGTAATCTTCCTTTTCCTCATCTCTTCTCATTAATTACACCACTTTGTCACATACTACACTACCAGACATCTCGGAATACCAGTCGGAGCCTAGTGTTTATTCAAACAGATCGGGATATACTGGGAGAGAGGGAATGCTCCCTACCCTGAAGTCAACACAAAGTTGGCCCCTGCATTTCACATCCTAGCGGGAGAGGACCACCGGCTTCTGAGCATTCATTGATTGATTGGTTTGTTTATGTTTCCGATAGTTTTCTCGACCCGTCCCGTGTGTTTCCCGTCAGTAGTGCGTGTTTTTATCATGGGAGGTGGAGGTGTTCCTCCAACGCTAGATCGTGCGCTCCGGCGCTTTATGTCGGCTTGCAGAGGATTTACCCCTTCAAGAATATCCTTTAGATGGATACCGCCCTAACCGGAACAAATTTTAAGTTCTGAACTGGTCTTCAGACAAGTGTTGTAGTGTAGTGCACGTGAGTAAGAAGAGATATTGGGACAAAGAAGGTCAAGGGACAAGGAGTGATTGAGTGCGACCCATGGTCGTTTGATAGGGTTGTTTAATACTGCTCCGACATTCACCTGGAATTGATCGAGAAATCACGGAAAACTACCGACGAGTGTAGCCTCTAGAATTTTCCTCCAGATAGCTGCTCAATTCGAACTAGCTAAAGGAAACTAGTGTTGAAAATTATGCAACCGTTGGGATTCGAACCCTACAACCTCCGGTCGCAGTCGCATCAGAGACAGCGGCATTGCTGGCGGAATGAGCTTAACTCTTTCTAACGTGATTGAATTTTCACAATAATGTAAAATGTTTATAAACGTATGTAATCGATCTTCCAAAATAGTTGGAAATGATTTTTCCTATGATTAAGGAAAAAATCAATGGAAATCAGTTAGGGAGCTAGTGAGCTCGTATCTCAATGAAGACTTATAAAAACAAAGTCGCAATCACAGAAAAGAGGATATAATTGGACTATTGTGGCAAAATAATGCAGGCTGACAATACATCGATCCTTAAATAATAAAAAAAATATTCACTGAAATGATTCACTGACAATTATACATCTTTTAAAATAAACCACAACATGTTTCTACTAAGTAATAAATGCAAAGAAGACAATTCAGTATACAAATGATATTAATGCCATTAATCAAATCAATCTTTAATTCTAATAGGCAACAATCAATCTAGGAAAATTCATTATATCTTACACTTCAAATCTCTTAAAATCCATTTTTCTTGTTACAATAACAAGTCATAAAAATGTATTCAATGCAAGCTTTGAAGTAGGTATATTTATATTGTTATTATATATATTAAAAGACGAGATCCCAAACTCAGATCGGGGCTATGGCTCCCACCCGACGGCGCGAAGCTTGCAGCGACCAGGGGCTGCGGCTGTCACAAAATCTATGCCTCGTTGCAGCTTAATTTTCGGAAGCGATGCCAAATACCAATGTCCTAAGACTTATGCGCGGCAGCACCGTCAACGATATCAACACCACACCGCCTGCTCCCCGAGAGCTTGCCATCGCCGCCTCGTTACTGCCCCACAACCACACACCTCAGTGTCCCAAAAACCTCTTGCGTGCCCGCTCGTCCCCTCCATGGCGTCACCGTTACCACAGGTAGGGGTGGCACCCCCTCCGCTGCTGATACGGAGGCGCCAGTGGCGGCAGCACTGGCGCCTCCGTATCGCCTCCGTATCCGTATCCGACAGTAAACGAATGAGGCGCGTCAACACTATTAATATCAAATGTCAAACAGTTCTTAAAACGTTTGAGTGGCTATGAATCATTGCAAAGCAGTAGAAATTTGTGAAACCAGAATCGACTAATGAAGAATATTTCCAAAGAGAATCCCCTTTTCGTTTGAAGAAATAAACTTCCGCTCTTGAAGCCGCCGTATCAGTTGCCACAGTGTAAAAGCGTTGAGGGCAGCGCCACCGTTGCATAGTCAGTTTAGTTTCCGGAGGCCAGCGACGGGTGTCTGCTGTTTGGCTCTAAAAATAGGATTTCGCTCAAACTGAGAATAAAGCACTCGACATATTCGAGGCTACAAATGTCTTTTCGAAGTCTGAAGCATTGAAATGTGAGCGATGGATGTTTGACCGTTGGCCCCAGCAAATTTGTTGAGTGTATGTTAAGAGAGAGAGACGCACACACAGAGAGAGACGGAGACAGGGAGAGAGAGAGAGAGAGTGAGAGAGTGAGAGAGAGTGAGAGAGTGAGAGAGTGAGAGAGTGAGACAGAGAGAGACAGAGAGAGAGTGAGACAGAGAGAGTGAGACAGAGAGAGAGTGAGACAGAGAGAGAGAGACAGACAGAGAGAGAGAGACAGAGAGACAGAGAGAGACAGAGAGAGAGACAGAGAGAGAGAGAGAGTGTGTGTGTGTGTGTGTCTGAGCAGGAGCTCTCGAGCGCGCGTATGCCTTGCGCGTGAGTGTACGCGAGTGTGGGCTAGCGTGCATGATTTTTTATTTCATTAATAAACTGTTCGCAAAACGATTAACGAAAGGAAGTTATGTGGATGGTGTGAGAGAGTTATTTTCCGTTGAAAACACCGGTATAACCTTTATGGACGTCCATGTCGGAATACACGTTCTATGAAGTTATTTTACCAGTATAAAATAATAAAGTTATTTGATTGAGGTGTGGAAAATATCGATATTTTTAAAGGCATTCAATACATTTTGGGTTCTTGGTCTGGACACAGAAAAAGAATGTATGTAAAAGCCCCAACTCCCGAGTCAGTGAATAATCAGCGTCGCAAAGGAGGCCTATTCAACCGAGGCCGCTTTGCGGGCAGCCAACGCATTGCTCTGGCGCAGCGAGCGGTGGCGGTGGCGGGGCGGGTGGACGTCGTGCAGGGTGCCTGGAGGACCAAACATCGAGAGGCAGTCAAGTGCAGTTAAAAACTGCCCACTCACTCTGGGCCTCGCACATTTTAGGTTGCCTCTAGGAGGGTCATCACTACGTGAGCCTTATCCATCACCAACAAGTGTCCCTCATTTGTTTTGATCGTTAGATTATTCAAGATATGTAGTAGCCTATTGCCAATAGGTATAATATTTACCACTGTTAAACGTTGTTTTTCAGAATACATTAAGAAATTATTAATTCTTCAATAAACGTCAAGTAAAAGTGATATATTTCTGCCTCAGATGACTTAGAAATACATGTACACTCGTATTTTGCAAACAATACCTTATGCACATTAAATAAACAATATTTAACTTTTTATTGTTATTATTACACACACAGCTTTTATTCTGACACTATTATCACATACCCAACTTTTGACAACACTCCATTTTTCTCCGTTCCTGAAAGAGACAACATTTCACCTCAATTCACTGCCACGAGCTACTCGATTTACCCGTTATATTGAAGCAACGTCGTCTTTGCTACGATGTTTAAAATAAATTTCCCTAATTAAGTTAAATGATTTTCACATGTATTCTCTCCATAAGCATTGTTTATATTGGTTAAATTCCCCCTCCCACGTTTTCTGCTCATTAGACGCTGTTTACTACCACAGGAAGAGCGAGTTCACACAATTATCCTACTCAACTTGTTAAGGGTAATTTATTTTCTTATAAAGCCACTTAAAGGCACGCGAAGCGATTATCGGATTACGTCTGAAGTTTATAAGAGAAGAGCGTTCAGAACGCGGTGGATGCCGATGCTTAGAAATGATTGCAATCTTCTTCCACCAACGCATGGGTGCTAAAGTGTGGAAAATGTGTGATTCTAGAAAGTGGTGAGATTTTCTAACGCTCTCCCCAATTGTGGAAACTACAAACAAAATCTCTAGTCTGAGCACGTCTTGTGAGCCATCCCACGAGACACGCAGATAGTATGATTTCGACGCGCGCGCGGCACCGGCAGGACAGGAGGCCCCAGTAGACGTGCTACATCTTCCCACGCACGGCGCCCCCGCGGGCTGTGACGAGTTAATTCGACAGCTCCCCAAAGCTGCGGAGCAAGCGTAGCGAGGGCAGGGGTGGAGTGCGCCCCTTGGGGTAGCGGTGCCTCAGCCACCACCGCCCCACTGCCACCACCCTAGTCGCCCCCGCGGCCAGCACCGCTCCTCCCTCCGCCCAACACCTGACCCACCCCCGCC
>BOPP01000002.1:1464207-1480267 GCA_017312745.1 Gryllus bimaculatus | reverse complement strand
ATCTATCATCGGACGCCGCCTGACTTTATTTATTGCGGGCCGGAAACTTCTCAGGCAGAAAGATTCCCTAAACAGCTCCTTATAGCTCATATGAACTTTCCAAGGCACAATACGCAAAAATATATATTGCTGTGAATTATCTTTCTCCAGACATATGACAGGAATGGAATGCTCGGAAAAGCAGGAAAGAAGAGCGCAAGGAAAGATGAGAATTATTAAAAAGGTGCTGATTTGAATTATGAACGAAGAACGTTGATCTAGAGTAGGTGAGGGACGAAGGTCAGTAACAGAGTATTAAGCTAATAATGCTACTATGAAGAAAGAAAAAAGGCAAACAAATCAATAGTACTCAAAAGAAACAGTAATTGTGAACGACTGTTTTTCAAAGATGTTGGTTACGAAAAGCTTCTAAGAAATGTTCATAAACACCGCAACTAGCAATAGATAAAGCGTGAATATGCTTGTCTTCAGAGTATTCTAAACGTTTTGTGACTTTAGGGGAAAACATAGATAGACCTGTTAGAAGAAATTGCACGTAAGAAGTGAAGTTAGAGTATTATAGTACGTAAGAATGTCAAGATCAATGATAAAATTGTTCGAAAAGGAATTAACAGAATCTAGAAGCACTTATACAAAATTACAGAGCAAAAATTAACAATTGTGGTAAATTATGCAAAAATGAGGTTTTTGTAAAATATATGTCTCAATAGAAGTACGCAAAGACAGTTTTAAAGAGGGAGTATAATTTATGATTAACCAAATAAAAGGAGACAAAAAAAGACGAAAAAGAAAAAATTAAACGAAAAGGGAAAAAAGGAGAAGGAGCTACAAGAGAGGGGCGCGAGCTGACCCAGCGACCCGCCCGTGGACCACGCCAAAGAGCTGCCCGACGGGGGAGAACAAGCATGGCGGGGGGGGGCGGAGGGTAGCCGGAAGCGGCACGCGCGGGATCGATGAGTCGGTCGCAACGCACTGGGACACAACCGCTTGCGCCGCCGCCGCCGCTTCTGACGATGCCGACGCACAAAGCTGCGAGTTAATTAAGTCATCGGCCAGAAGCATCGATCTACTTCCATAAAAGCTTTGCTTAACCGCGGCTTTCTGAACCCAGTCTAGGATCGGGTTTGGGCAGTCGATTTAAGGCTGTTCCTCGAAAGTAATTAATAACGTTATTGTGTCGCAACGGTTGCGACGAACGGGTGAGACAGGAGGTGCGTGAGTAATGGAACGTGAGGGAGAGGAACACAGTGAAGAACTCGAAAGATTTTAAAGCCAAAATTAATTTGCATGGAAAGTATCACAAATATGTTGTTAAAAAAGCACGAAAGTATGAAAGATCATATACCTGCCGTAAAAATTAAATTAATTCATTTGGTTGGGGCAGCATTGCAGCCATAGTGTTAGGCGTAAACACTTTTACTAATTTTCTGTGAAAAGGGTAGCTTCAAAGCTGTATTAACAACATTGATAGCACAATAACGTTATTAACTTTCCATTATAATGAAAATTTCGTGACTAATAATCAAATACCGCCGGAAAAGTTTCAACCTACAGATAATTGGGATAACACGTAAAATTACATAAACATATTGAACTAGTTATTTCCTTGAATTGTAAATAAATGCACTGTTTAGTTATTGAACGTGGTAATTCTATCATCAACTGATTATCATAAAAGAAACATTTATAGAGCTGTAAAAATGATAGGAAATTAAGAATTATTCATATCCACGGATGTACCGAAAATTTACGCTATAAATTATGAAAACTCTTGACCACTAAATGAATACAAACAATGTGAACAATTATATTACTAATTTTGAATATACGCTTAAATTCACGGAAATCTAAGCAACTGGCCATGTGAGAGGTGTCAATGATTTTGTTAGATACGCAGGCTTGAAATATACGAAAACAATTTAGCACTTTCGATTTTACTGTCATTTGCAAATGTTTTATGATGTTAGTCCGCAATTCCTCATACCAGAATTACAACAATATCGTCATGCTCAGGGCATCACTGCTTTCGAGCCAGCTGAAGTCAAGGAACGAGGAAGAAAGAAGCTTCTGCATTCACACGTGCTGTTCAGATCAGCCAATTTTCGTTGCCCGTGGACCTCAATTTTCACACTCACTCATTTTTACTTCCGCATGACATTAGTTTATTTGCTCTCCCTAAAAGAATGTTATGTGATTTATTATCTATTACTCAACCTCTGAAAAAAGGCAAAAGCGACTCACTTCAGAAGAAATCGCAACTCACAATACTCCCAAGTGGAACTGTCTTGTGAGTAGCGGACAAGAAACACGACTTCAAATAAAAAATTTCCCAAAATTCAATTTTCATAAATTCAAATTCGTTCCCGTTGTTCAATAACTGAAATCATATACGATAAGGCAATTTAATTTATGTGTGAAATCCAACACATTTAGTGTATACGCGCCTACTATATTACTTATGAGACACATATTAAGCTAGACACACATGCGGGCTCATCGGTCTGTGATCACCAGACGTACAAGGCCTTCCGCGACAACACACATACATGAAAGACAAGGGACCAACAACCATGCTCACGACGGGACTCGAACCCGCGATCCTTCCTACCTAGGCGCTGAGTGAGCACACGCACTAGGCCCCTCGACCATCCTGGTTGGCATGAAAAAAATGTTTATAAATCAAAAGAATTTATCTTAATTGTCGGATGAAATAGTTCGCGACGAACAAGTTCTCGATTTTTGGTCGACGGGAAACGAAATCCGTCATTCATTTACAACAGTGGGGAACTCGTGGTCTCGTCTCAAATATAGAGGGCGTTTAATTCGCTACAACGCCATACAGTTATAACTAGTTGCATTCGCTTTACATTGATTATTTAGGTTTCACTTTCAATATATACAAAGTGTTCACGACTCTAAATTGCCAGAGAGGCAACTCTATTCGCATCGTTGATTAGCTTTTACCAACTGGGCGAATACAATTCTTTGTTCCTACATTAACATACTCTGGTTCGCTGTACCAAAGTGAAAACGTAATCACACTCTCTTGGTAAAGTATAGTAATGACAATTTACCAACTTAGACAAAACACACAACTCTGTAGAAACGTTGACCGAGGGACCTGGAACTCCTAGGTACATAGTTCGGTTGATTTCAGCTGCTGCGTGGAGAATACTAGCAACCGGCTTCTCTGATTGGTAGTTTTTCATTATTTGCTCGAATGCCGTAACAGTACCTCAACACGGACATCTGGAGGGGAAATAACCTGCAAGCTGATTTGTAGGTCGGCGCCGGATATCACCATTCAGTGGGAAAGACATCACCTCCCGTATAAAACATTCACTATACTAACGGAACTAATGAGCGAGGCAGTTGACGTGTCTGGGAACATCAATCAATGAATCAATCAACCAAACACTAAAGTAACACAGTGCTAATGAAAGTCACTCCGCACATCAAGCGTAGAACCAATATTGAAACGCTTCTTAATAAATTCATTGTGGCAAAGAGCGTGGCTGTAAAAGTGCAATGCAGTGCTTAGCGGAAAGAGGTTTCTGGTGACGCATAGTAAAACGACATTCACCGATGTTCTCCTCTGTTTGAACTTCACGCCGAGTGAGACCTCACCCTCCTGTTGGTTTGTTTTGTTTTAATTTAATTAAATTCCATCATTTTACACTTTTTAAAATTTTAATCACACTTTTCACTTTCATATTTTTCACTCCCCCCACACATTAATAGATTTTATTAAATTACATTAATACTCTTTATATTAGTGTGAGAATACATTTTAGCCTCTCTCTCAGGAGAAGGATTCTCATCAAAAAATTATTTTCTTTCGCGAGTTCATTTGAAATTATAAATACATCAGTATAATAGAAACACTGTGTGTTTAACAATATGCGACCATCACTTGACGTTGACAGCTTTTTTTATTTTAAATTATTAAGATAAAATGATGCACATCACTAAATCATTAAAATATCTTGACGACCCAGTGAAATAAAACTATCAAAGGATTCAAGATACTAACTTCAATTGTTTCTTTACTATTACAACATTTATTTTCCAAAAAAATGAATTCTGAATCCACTTGCATTCATGCAAACGTGTCTAGTTCGCATGTCAAGTCGTGCTGCACTCTTGCAAATTAGGGCGTAACGGGGCCTCAAATCTCCCTATTGTTGAGCGAAGGCCTGCTTGCCATGCCAGTGGTATAGAAATTGCGTATGTAACTCTATTTTCCTGAAACCCATTATGGCTTAAGATATCTGTTAAGGCATCACCTCTAAAATATTTTATTTCCGTGCGATTACTCGCTGAGATTTGGGAGCTCTGGATTAATTTTACAAATTGACCGGTGAAAAAGGCAGCATCGAGACGCTCCCATTTTACCGAGCAGAAGCGCCGCCCCGTCCCCACCCGAGAGGCGAGGGCGCCAGAGGTCGGTAATGGTTTTAAAGAAAGAACCGAGTTTGAGAAAACTCAATTCCCAAACTAGGGCCGCCGTCTCCCGCAGTTGGCGCAGTTTGTCCGACGCGGCCATTGTGTGTCGCAGTGGAGCTTCGCCCGCGCCGCCATGACCGCCCGCGCTTCTCAATAATTACCGCACTGCTTGGCCCGCGCGTGGGCGTCGGATGCAGTTAGCTCTGCTCGCTGCGCGCATCGGTCCGAAGGGGGGCGGGGGTAGCGGTGACGGCAAGGGTGCGAGTTCTGGGGAGAAGAGGGTTTCGACGAGTGGGGGATGAGTGAGGCGGCGTAGGTGGCGGGAAAGAAGGGGAGGGGCAACGTTGAGCTCCCAGATATCGAGGACGAAAGGTGCAGGAAGGATACAGACGCGGGGTCTCTGAGAGTAATGAGAGACGAGGGCGGCTTTGTTGGTAATGGCAACGAAGGTAACGAGAACTATGGAAGTAACGACGGGACGGACGCAGCTGGGGACGCCGGAGTGTGATGAATCCACGAGGGAGAGCGTCGGGGACTTGGGGGGAAATGCGACAGTGTCCACGAGTTGCTGAACAACTAGCAGCCGCGTTCATTTCAGTGTATTCGGTTACCTGCACTTGCTATCGAATCCCGAATCGGCGCTCTACCGAGGGGGCTTCGTTTGTTGGCACTGAATGGAATTCGCGTTACTAAATACGACGCGGATCGCATTCCCAATTTACAGCTCGTCCCACCAGAGCGATGCAGACGCGTGGGTGCGCATCGAAATGAGTAAACAAGGCACAGGCAAAGGACGCCGTTATCGAACTTAGTGCATGGATAATTAACAAATAACACTGAGTTGCCACTCTAATGTCTTTGGAAGGCGCTTTATCAGTTGGGTGGAAGCCAACGAGCAGCAGCTAAATCACGTTGTTCTTTTTTAGTTATTTATAGAGTCACTGCTGGCAATTGCGATTACAACGCATGACTTTGTAAACTTCACGAGCTCCCATATAGAAGAGATACTTTATTCTCTGGAATAATGTGGGGATTTCATTGTACATTTAAATAGCACGGATTCTACGAAGTAAAATAGGCGTGGAACAGTTTTGTTTTTCAATGTGTTGTGCATTGTTTTACAATTTCATTGGTTTTAACAGAGTTCTGAAAAGGTTACTGAATGTATAATTCGGAAAAATCAAGTCAATGAATATCAATGGATTAACACACGTCTTTGTTTGATGAATTTGTTGAATGAATTTGAATAAAAGAAATGTACGACTCTTCTGTGATGAAACACAAACAGAAGGAAAATGTACACCAAAACAGGAGTATTGGTAATTACAACAAATTAGACGTGTATACATTGTGCAACCCACGCTCATTTAGCAATAGATAAACTCATATAAGTCAAAAATTAGAAACATGTTTCTAACTGCTAAATGTACTTTGCAAACTACTACTAAATGTTCTTTGTGCAAGAAAGACCTGTCACACGAGAATCACACTCCTTTCGATAAAAGCCAATTGCCAGGAAACCAGCTTAAACCAAGATTACCAATTGCTACGGGGATAAAGTGATTATATTGTATCGCTTGCGGTCTAAAGAGATTTAGGATCATTTGTTACGTCGAGCAGAACAAATCGCTCAATGAGGTATAACTATGAACAAGAACAAAGGGACAGAAATGAACGACGATGCACTGTAGAATAGTCAGGGAAGAGAATGAAATGGCGGAAGATAATTTATTTTCATGAACAGACTGAGAATCACATTAAGTTCTACCATTAAATGACTGTAAAAACTCAATAATAATAATTATGAAAGTGTTGGTTATATAAATCTTGGTCTTCGCCACGATGTTTAAGCACTGCAGATATGTTTGATATCACAGTAGTAAACATAACAGGAGAGAAACTCAGAATGTTAACAAACACTAGATGTAAATGATTACTATGCGACGAAATTATATTCACTATTTGAATATATAAATGAATAAAACTATGTGAAAAGTGATTGGAAATAAGCGTATTCCCAGAATAGGTAAAGCATCTAGTACATAATATTATCAATTCCTATAGAAAATTCTGTCCTTTCTAAAAGCAGTTGAGACAAAAGTATACAACGTGCATTACACTCAGAGCACACTCGCCAACACTACGCAGGAGATAAGGGACGCGAAGCAGATAAGACGCTGCAACTCCTTTGTGGAGAAGACGGAGAGCGGGCGGAGACTCTGCGTGCGGCGGAGGGGGAGACGTCGTCCAAGGGCAAGGAGGGGGAGGGGGAGGGGGCGAGCGAGCGCGCAGGCGACTTCCGGCGGCGACGCGCGACCCGCGGGGCCTCCGGCGAATATCGACCGGCGCCACACAAAGAAGGGGGCCGCGGGGGGCTGGGGCGCGAGGCCCAGATTTAAGCGGCGGCGCCGCGGCAGGGCGCGCAGACGAGCCCCGCGCCTCCGGGGACGCCCCGGCGCCGCCCGCCGCCGACGCCGCCGCCGACGCCTGTGTCTTCCCGGGAAGGCTGTTTACAGCGCGGGGCAGATAGGGCCAAAGTGACTGACTGGCCCCCGGCGCTGCATTATGGCGGACAGGGAACGACAGTCTGTCCCCGGGGGCCGATGGATGAGGGATGCTGGGAGCCTTGCAACTACCTCAAAAGCGGTTCTCCGGGAATTTGTCCCACAATTCTTGTTTTCAATTTCCATCAACGTTCATATCTAAAAATACTTTGAAGCATCCTACGAGAATACATCGTGAATAAATTGTTTAACAAAATCTTCTCGATATATCATGATATTTCAAAGATTTCACTCAAAGAAGTGAAATGCAATATAACTTCTGAGATTTTATAAAAATTTTCCATTATCATTTGTACAAAGTATGTTTAACCAGGCATGATTATCTATTGTAAATAGCTTAGTAGTGTTTTTTCGTATGTGTTCAACTATGTAAAAGAAAGTTCTGTTCAATAAAATCGCAGCGTGTGATGAAGATACGACCAAGCATTTAAAAATACTTTCTTCTGAACAACAATATTCACAAGGAATGCAATTCGCCGAAAAGAAGTTTGCCTAACTTGTATTTTTTACGTGATACTTTTGCTTAGATAAATTCATATACTAATTTCCGTGAATACCCAATTATTTGCAAAAATAAAAATCTGCCAAACTTAAGATAAATTCTGACCATGAGGTGTAATGTTGGTGATCGTTTATATTATGTGTGCCCCAAACCAAGGCCTTAAAGTTAAGGCGCGGGACAGCCGCAAGCACACGGTTTGGTATCGTGAGCAAATGCAATACTGCAACGTCACTTCCGAAAAGATTAGGTTAAGAGAGGAATGTGCCGAGGGAATGACCGTCCTTGGTATGTGAAGCGCTTGCCATAAAATGTTCTTGGGCTTGTTCAAACTTCTCAATTTTACTGACAAAGAACACTTACATTTTTTTAAATTAATTTTCGGATTTTTCATTATGCAATTCTTGCCAGATTGGTATCTAAAACCAGTACCAGTAGAACGGTGAGTTATATCACAGCCTAGGGTGTGACTCGCATCCCATCCTCCATATCTCTCTATTAATGTAGTCTTCATTACTCAGTCCTCTTTTCACCTCTTCTACTCCTTCTCTCCATGTCTTGAGCTTTCTCTTCTTCGATGAGTAGCTGGTTGCCATTTTCCCAATTTTTTTCGGTCTTCGTTTCCATACCATTTTAGTCTTTTTCACTTCAATGGTGTCAGTTATATTAAAACCTACTTCCGCTTTACGTTTGATTACTTCGTTCTTAACTTTATCCATTTAAGTCAGTCTGCAACTTCGGCGCGAGAAGTCCATTTTTATTGATGTCAATTTCTGTTCACTCTTTTTTGTTGCCGTACCTCAGACCCATTAAGAGCAATATTCTCTACAACAGTCTTATACAATTTTCTTTTTACGCTCTTACTTAATTTATCTTTCCATATTAATAGATGTAATTGCCTTATAGCCACTCTGCCATTACCGATACTATTTTTCCAAATTCACGTTCTTAAAGGATTTTACAATGCCATAACATTGTATTTTTACGCCAAAGATAAAGACTATGTTCTTGGCGTTAAATCAAAACGTTTACGGTATAAATTAGAACAATAATTATCTAATCCTATATTTTACCCTTTCTTTATTTCATTTTGAAATTATGCGTGTTTTACTTACGTCAATTTCGAGTTTTGATTATTCTTATTTTGTATACAAATATTTTAGTACTAGAGTTCCTGTGCGAGAACTCTCGCATGTGAATACCCACCCTCTCCCAATCCTTTCCATTTAGACGGAAAGTTGTTAATGAAACATGAAACATGAGTGTTTATTTGTTTAAAAAATGTATAAATGTAATTTCGTAAACAGAATATCAAACAAAAATAAAAATAGTTCAATTGATGTTAGAAACAAATTTTCAATAAAGGTTTATTCTGAATTGTAGAGGTACGTTCTTCGAACAATTCACACTTACTTAAAAATAACATTTGAAGTAATTATTCGATCTTCCATGACAGCTTTTCGCTTTCCTTGATTGCCACAAAAATATTAGAAAAGGGTTTTTACTCTAGAGAAAGCCAAGTAAAGGTTTTCCTTGCAAAAATACAGGATCGGGCAAGTACAACCCTACTCTTCTCGGATTAGAATTCTCGGATGTTAATCCCTACATTTTTCATATCCTTCTATTTCCATTATAAGAGGGAAAGTTGTTAACTAAACGTATTTATTTGTTTCAAAATGTATAAATGTAACTTTCAATGAACTTGGACATTATCAAATAAAAAGCAATGATTTCGATGTAGAAAAGAAATTTTCAGTAACGATATATTCAGTATTACCGAGAGATTTCTTATAACAATTCACAACACTCCCTTAAAAATATTTGAAGTAATTATTCAATATTCTTTGACAATTAACGTTGTCCTTTTCGTGATAGTCATAAAATATTTGAAAAAAGCTTTTTAACCTAGAGAAAGCTACGTGACTGAACACGTTGACTTGAAAGTTTCGCCGAATCACTGCTGATAACGAAAATACTGGTACTGGTAAAACACAAACCAAACCTAAGAAGACATGTCTTCATTCTTCACTGTTCACCCACATTCCTCCACAATTACGTAAACAGCACTTATACACGGCTTATATTCGGCAAAACGTTACATGAATTTTTTCACTACACGCATTAGAAATAATCTTCATCGGTATCAGGGGCGATTCTTTATAAGATTGACAGGTTCATGCAACACCCCAAAAATTGAACAAAATAGAATATACACTTCGTTATTACAATCTCATACTATTACATTAATAATAAGACCTTTTCAGCTCTTCTTTGTTTAATTTCCATTCAAGTATTACATTGACGAACCGATGTGGCTACGTTGCTGTTCACGTTTTCGAAGCAACGCCTCGCTCAGACCTCATTCCATAACGACCATTGGGTACCACGTGACGTCGCTTCTGAGTTTTCATATGGCACTTTCATCGGATCATGTTCGCACGCCGTGAACTCCGTTGGGCGCAGCACTTATCGGGTTATCGCGAAACCCAACTCCGAGACGAAGCCTTCGCCGCGCGTTTACTGAAGTAAAACAGTGTCCCCAACACAATACTCCAAGGTTTTGCATCTGATGTGTATGGCGAAGATCCGACTTAATATCAATGTAGTAATGTGATTTTTATCTAGGCTTCGAATAATGCTTTACTTATAGTGTTCGTGCATCCTTGCTTTCAATAACTTCAATCAAGAAGCTTGGTATGGATCAGCCTTTTCTGAAAATTGAAACAACCATAAAATCAGCAAAACGAACGTTTCGTCGATGATTCAATGGTATTATTTATTCGGCATACAAGTGACTACGTCAGTGAAGGAAACATGCTACTATTTTGTTTTCTTTGGAACTTATTTAACAAGGAGGAAAATGTGTGGACGAAGAGTAGTTAAAATGACATGACCCAATTGAGTGAGAAACAAAAAAGAGACACGTCTTCATAAAAACAGTAATATTGAACTTGAATATTGTGATTTCCCGTGACGACAGTTATCTTTCCACTGTAAAACGATGAAGTGCGTAGGAATAGATATATTCCGGACACTTGTAAACTGTGTCATGCATTTGACATGAATATTTAAATGCGTTTTTATACAAATCCTTCATATTTGTGAAGTCAAAGTGCAATTCATCACGTCTCTGTGAAATTCTCTTCTTTAGAGACCTCATTTGTAAAGATCGGTTGCATGAGATAGCTGCAAAAGATATGTATACGTCTGAAATAATATAGGAGATGATTAAAAATAAATGCATGCTTATTTTTAAACGTAGTCACTAATAGTATTGTTTGACTCATAAAAATAAATACATCTAAAATACCAGCTATTCATTAATATTTAATATTGCGCTCAAAACCTTATTTTTTATATCTCATTTACATAAAATATGCATTGTTTTACATACACTGATATTAACTAGTAGCCTGAAGCAACAAAAAAGCTACTAAACTAATCCATACAAAATGCTTGTTCTAAAAGTAGCACGCACACTGCCCAAGAATAAAAATAATATCTTGTATTCTACTGCAATAAATTAAATATTTTAGCTAACACAAACCTCAAGAATACTGTATTCTAATAGTACAGAAAACATTCAGTACAACAGTTCTTTACATACCAAGAATATAAAAAAGCGTTTTCGTTGCATGAAGCCAGCTTTGTCGTAAGCAGTGGCACTGTGAGTATGAGAATTTAGTCGGTTTGCGCAGTACAATAATAGGCAGAGTAACACAAATATTCGCAGAAAAACCAGACTCCTTTGACATACACGGTTAGATTTCTGAATAGTTTTCTTTCCATGTACATGTGCATTGCAAATTATTAATACAGATAATGAAGCTATCAAATTTAATATTTATAATAGATGTGCATCAGCTGACAAGATTAAACATCTTAACTTCGAAAAAATTCCAAATGCTACATTTTATCACGACTTTCCTGTCTGTGACCGAGAAATTGAAACCCACTTTCCTGAGCCAACAGCTAACTTCAAAGACAACGGTCAGCCCGGAGGTCGAGGAACTCCAAAGAGAAAATGTGAGGGAGTGTTTCCGTCGTCGCCGCGAGGGACAATCGACTGAACTTGAAAACACTGAAGGAAAGGAGAGAAGATGGAGAGAAAAGATTTAAAAAGGAAGAGCAGAGGGGAAAATGTTATTTCCCCATTTTCTTTACTAGCACAGTTACTATCTTCACCGAAAATAATCTACTGCTGACGTAACTCTAAACTTGTCGAATTAATTTCCGGACATCACAGTTCAAGTGTAAAGGATAAAAAACAATCGTATCCGGCCGTTAGTACTAGTAATAGAAAGAATATAACACTACATTTACCATTTATTTTAACAACAGATAGAAATATCGTTCTAGCAATGACATTTCACATTACGCATTTCAGCTCAGCTCTGTTCACATCCGAGTAATCACATTACATTTTACGACTAGCAGAGTCTCTATTTAACATTTCTAGGCGGGCAAAAGCAATGGAAATTTGGTGGGGTAAGTGAAGTACAGAGATCATGTTCTGGCAACAAGAATTCACTCACCAATGCGTATTGTAGTGGGTACTTACAGCGCCAGTGATAGGAATAGGTATTAGGCGCAGGGTCATAAATCACACTAACGAATAATTTAGAGTAATAATTTACGTATTTCATCCATAGCACACATCATCAAAATCAACACAACGTCGTTAAATTAGAATACGGGAATATGTCATAACTAAACTAAACGTCAACAATGGCAGGTGGGACATGTTGTCAATAATTTACTTTATCTTAGAAAATATATTTATTCTTAGTTTGCAATTAATTTACGTTTAACTTTTTAAATTGATCGATTCTCTATAATTATTTCATTGATGAACTTTTTAACTAGTCTGAGAGAAGTCATAAAATGTCACAATAAACGTTTCTCTACGCAATTAAACAACAAAACACCTAAATTAAAACGATTCTCTTAAATAATCTTTAGCGGTTTAGAAAATTACATAAAAGCGTTAATTCTGAATATAAGCAAAAAAGAAAGCAATAAATATCCCAAAATGTATCAATTTATCCTATAACCGAGGAGCGCCGGTTGGCTCGAAAGAGTCAGGACATTGGGCGAGCGCGTGACGCCGTCGTGAGTGCAAGAGGCGGGGCAGAGGACTCGGAGAAGGGCTCCGTGCGCGCCCGGTGAATTGCGTGGGCGGCCGCTGCGCTCGCTGGCCTCTTCGGGCGGGGATTCCCCGGAGTACGGACGTCCGTGGCTGATTGCGGATTCGAAGCCACACACCCTCCCCAAGCCCTGTCCTCGCCGTTTCCTCTCCAATGCGCCGTTCTAGTTCTTGTAACTCTGTCATTTCTCATTTATCTTCGAGAATCACCACTTCGATTGCCGCACTCTTTCCTAGAGATTACCTAGAGAGTCCTAGAGATTGCCTGTAGTATTTTGCGGCTGTTGACGTTGACACCAAAATCATTACGAACGCTTTTTCAAAGGAGACCATTTGGTATCTATCACGATAATTGAACATTAAGATCTGACTTAAATTATCACAGATAAAGGACTTTACACAATGTATTAATTGTTTTAGGTTATTGTTATAAAAATTGTAGAAACGAATTACATTATAAATCAACAGAAATGTACAAGAATAAAATAATATATCCTACAAACAAAGATTGTACGATAGTCGATAATGATATGTACCACACAATAGTGTGCAGGGAAGTACTATATTTCAAACAATTTTATGCAGCACATCAAATTAATCGACGTTTCGAACCGTAATAATTTTGGCGTTGTCTTCAAGAAGAAACATAAAAAAATAAGCGAAAACTGAACTCGGGTTACAATTATATAAAATTATTGTCATGAGACTACATATGACTAAATAATTCATAGTTTGAAATGAGACACTAGTGTGTCCATCATACTGTGTTACTTACCATCATACATACAGAACTCATTGAAACAGATCGCTTAGAAAGTGGGCAAATAATTATATTTCCCTCTTCACAGCCCTTTCCCTCTTCGGTGGTCTTGACCAGCGCCTGCGAGGCCTGCGACGGCCGAGCGAGCAATAAAGGGCGACGCGCCCGGTCTGCGGCCAGGGCAGGTGGGCCCCAGGGGACGGGCTAGGGGCTATCTCGCCCCGCGCTGCGGCGGCCGCTGGCGCCCTTGCGGCACCGCGGAGCCGCCGCCGCGTCCGCCCGCCCCGCGAACGCCCGCCCACCCCCGCCCCGCCCTCTCGATAACGAGTCCCTGCGGGATGAAAGGCTCAGCAGTACGAAAGAGCCAAGTCGATTTTATCTGTCCTTTCGGACAAGAAAAGGAATATTTCGCGTACTTTGTAATACATCGTTTTCTAACTGGCTTGGAGTCACGCTTTTCTGATTGTGTTCTCTGTACTAAACCAATAGCACTTCCCCCAATATAGTATGACACTAACTCCTTATGGGATTAAGTAGTTGATTGTGCTTAGAAACGATAAAAACACCGCTCGTCAAACAAAATTGAAATCTCATATAAAGATTCAAATTCTTAACTCATTTAGCTCATTTGTATAATGTGTAGCATAACTGTGCGTATCGTGTTTTAAGGAAATTATCTTTTAAGACATATTTATTTTCATTATCAAAAGGAGGTATAATGAATTATAAGAGTTACACAATATTTGATATTCTAAAATGATTGAAATAAGTAATTATCTTTTATCTGGAGATATTAATTCGAAGAATAATTAATGTGGAAATTTAATGGTCCGAAGGAGAATCACTTTTTCGATTCCTCATTATTTGCTTCAAATAAAAACACTTCAAGAAACATTATTGAAATATAATTCAGTTTTCATCTTTTAAATTAAATTGATTTGGCATTTGAAATACATTAACACCAGTCGAACAAAACACAAAAATTTCACTTTTTTTCAACAAACACATGGGGAGGAAAACTAAAGAGTGAAATAATACAAGGTACAACAATTTAAAAGAGGAAAATATTAAATTGGTGTTATCTGGATCTGCGTTTATACGTAATACGTAAAAATTTAAATGAAACAGAATCTTGAAGGTTGTTCGGTATTAAACTTCTCGTGTCACAGGCAAGGCTAGCAATTGTTTTTGTACAATAGAATAAATATCCTCCAAATTCTCTTAGGATATATTTAAATAATGGCAACTTCCTTTGCACCGACACAGCTTTCTTGTTACCTGAGAAGCACAGAAGAGGCGATAGTAAGCTCCTCGTGCACAAAAAAGCAACCACCACACTCTTGTGAGAATCCTATTTAAAGTTCACGCGGCGGTAACAGGTTTCTCTTCAATGGAGTGCGACTGAACCTTTAACCTTATCTTTAACAATTCCGCCTATGCAGCAACGGCTGAGCGGACGCGGCGTCTCGACGGGACGTTCCGTATGTTATGCAGAGGGGGTGGTGGGGGAGCGGGGTGGGGGAGGAAAAGGGAGCGCCAGAGGATGCTAGGGGCTGCGAGGCGCGAATGAGAACAGGCGGCAAAGAATCTGCGGGGCGAGGACAGCAGAAAGCAGTTGCATGTTCATAAGGTGGAACAGGCCGGGAGGCAGCGTACGAGGCGAGCCGAAGACGAGGTTGGAGAAATTGAAGAAGGAGCGAACGTGGAACCTGGTCGGCTCGGTGTGGTGAGAACATCTCGCGCCGCAGGGGCAGCCCAAGAGGAAAGAAGGTGCCTTGGCACGAATAGAATCTATGAGAACACCTATGCCAAAACAACCCTCTCTCCTAGATAATTAAGGATCAAATTTCATACTCTTCATGCAACAGGAAATATGCATAACCAGCGGTTAATTTTTATACGTAACAAACGAAAAGGCGGAAAGTGTTTATTTGTTTTTGAAAAAGCACAAATTTCGGGGCAACAATTAAGTCGGGCCCTGGAGCAAGACAAGTTTGCGCCTGAGGCGCAATCGCCGCCCGCTGTGGGCGCCCCTGCGGCACGAAAGGTGGGCTTTCAGCTGGCGTCCGGCTTGAGAGAGGAAGGAATGAACAAGCGAACGGGGCCAAAACCGGATTGGAAAGCGAGCGAGTGGGCGGCGGCTCTCTCTCTGCGGTCGTTGCAGCGCACGCGACGCTGGCGCTGCGCTGGCGCGGCCTAAGGGAGCCTGCGCCCCCACCGCCCCGACAGGCCCCCCCTTTCCATGGCAGCGAAGGCGCCTCGCCCGCCGCGCCGCACAGCGCCCGCTACTGTTGCCCACCGACGCGCACCGTTCTGCTTGAAAAACGACCATTTCTTGCTAGGCTGATGAACGTCTTTAAAATACCACACGGAGCAAAGAGAGCCCATCATTTGGCCGTTTTCGCAAAAAAGAATCTTAATGTCCAGCGCGTAGGCGGTTTTCGAGACAAGCTAGGAAGCTGAGTCGAATCCAGCCACGCCTGGAGGGAAATTTCTTAGTGGTCAGGAACTCTCTCCAGTTTTTTCCGCGATATCTTTCACAAATTCAGTGTGACTTAATAAAGCGACAAGATCGCGGTGAGCATCTTTCGTTTCCTCATTCTTTTCACTCTCGCCTGCTTTTACACACACACACAACAACACAC
>BOPP01000002.1:1450141-1464182 GCA_017312745.1 Gryllus bimaculatus | reverse complement strand
AACATTTGAAGTAATATTCGATCTTTCAATGACATCTTCCGCTTCTCTTGATTGGCACAAAAATATTATGAAAACTGGTTTTTAAGCTCTAGAGATAAGCCAAGTTAATAGTTTACTTGCAATAATACAGGATCGGGCAAGTACAATCCCTACTCTCTCGGATTAGAAACTTCTCGGATGTAACCCTACTTTTCTATATCCTTCTTATTTCCATAATATAGAGGGGAAAGTTGTTAACTAAACGTATTTATTTGTTCAAAATGTTATTAATGTACTTTCAATGTAACTTGGACATTATCAGATAAAAAGCAATGATTTATGTAGAAAGAAATTTTCAGTAACGAATAATTTCAGTATTACCGAGAGATTTCGTTATAACAATTCCACAACACTCCCTTAAACCCAATTTGAAGTAATTATTCAATATTCTTTGACAATTAAACGTTGTCCTTTTCTAGTGATATCATTAAAATTATTTTGAAAAATGCTTTTTAAGACCGTAGAGAAGCATACGTGAACTGAACTACGTTGACTTGAAGTTTCGCGCGAATCACTGCTGATACGAAAATACTGGTACTGGGTAAACACTAAACAAATCTAAGAAGACATGTCTCCATTCTCACATGTGTCACGCCACATCTCCTGCACAATTACGAAACAGGCACTTATACAGCGGTCTTGTTATATTCGGCAAAACGTTACAATGAAATTTTTTCCACTACACGCATTAGAAATAATCTTCATCGGTATCAGGGGCGATTTTTATAAGATTGCAGGAAGTAGTTGCAAAGCACCGCCAACAAAATTTGAACAAAATAGAATATATCAACTTCGTTATTACAATTGCATATCTATTACTTCATAATGTAGACTCTTTCAGCTCTTCTTTGTTATATTTCCATTCAAGTATTAACAATTGCACGGAACCGATGTGAACTACGTTGCTGTTCACGTTTTCGAAGCAACGCCTCAGCTCAGACCTCATTCCAATAACGACCATTGGGACCACGTGACGTGCTTCTGAGTTTTCATATGGACTTTCATCGGATCATGTTCGCACGAACGACCGTGAACTCCGGTTGGGCGCAGCACTTATCGGGTTATCCGGGAAAACCCAATCCGAGACGAAGCCTTCGCGCGCCGTTTACTGAACGTAAAACAGTGTCCCCAACCAATCAATACTCAAGGTTTTGCATCTGATGTGGTATGGCGAACGATCCGACTTCATATCATGTAGTAATGTGATTTTTTATCTAGGCTTCGAATAAATGCTTTTACTTATAGGTGTATCGTAGCATACAACCTTGCTTTCATAACTTTTTCAATCAAGTAACGCTTGGGTAATGGATCAGCTTTCATAGAAATTGAACACCATAAAATCAGCAAAACGAACGTTTGTCCGATGATTTTCAATGAAATGTTATAGATTTATTCGGACATATATGTTAATCAAGTGACTACGTCAGTGAAGGAAACATGCTACTATTTGTTTTCTTTTGAACTTTATTTAACAAAGGAGAAAATGTGTGGACGAAGAGTAGTTAAAATGACATGACCCAATTGGAGTGAGAATCAAAAAAGAGAGACACGTCTTCATAAAACAGTGACATACTTGTAAATTGAACTATGTGATTTCCCGTGACGACAGTTATCTTTCCACTCGTAAACGATTGAATGCGTAGGAATAGATAATATTTCCGAGCTTGTAAAAACTGTTGTCGTGGCGATATGTGACATGAAATAGATTCTTAATGGTTTTTGATACCAAACTCTCTCATATTGTGAAAGTCAAGTGCAATTCATCACAGTCTCTGTGAAATTCTCTTCTTTAGAAGACCTCATTTGGTACAAGAATCGTTGCATGAGATGCTGCAAAAGATATGTATACTGTCTGAAATAATATAGGAATGATTGAAAAATAAATGCAGTGCTTATTTTTTAAACGTAGTCACTAATAAGATTGTTTGACTCATAAAAATAAATACATTAAAATCCAGCTATTACAATTAATTTTCTAAGTATTGCCGCTCGTGAAAACTTTATTTTTCTATAATCTCATTTACATAAAATATGCATTGTTTTCCATACACTGATATTAACATAGTAGCCTGAAGCAACAAAAAAGCTACTAAACTAATCCATACAAAATGCTTGTTCCTAATCAAGTAGCACGCTACACTGCCAAGAATAAAAAATAATATTCTTGTTATTCTACTGAATAAATTAAATAATTTTAGGCTAACAAAACTCAAGAAATCTGTATTCTAATAGTACAGAAACATATTCAGTACAACAGTTCTTTACATACCAAGAATATAAAAAAGCGTTTTCGTTGCATGAAGCCAGCTTTCGTCGTAACATGGCACTGTGAGTATGAGAATTTAGTCGGTTTTGCGCAGTACAATAATAGGCAGGTAACACAAATATATCGCAGAAAAACCAGACTCCCTTGACATACCACGGTTAGATTTCTGAATAGTTTTCTTTCAATGTACATGTGCATTGCAATTATTATACAGATAATGAAGCTATTCAAATTTAATATTTATAATAGAAATGTGCATCAGCTGAACAAGTTAAACATCTAACGTTCGAAAATTCCAAATGCTACATTTTATCACACTTTCCTGTACTGTGACCGAGAAATTGAAACGCCACTTTCCTGGAGCCAACAGCTAGACGTTCAAAGACAACGGTCAGCCTGACGGACTTTCGGTGTACCCCAGGAGGACTCCAACAGAGCAAATGTGAGGGAGTGTTCCGTCGTGCGCGCGAGGGGACAATCGACTGAAACTTGAAAACCCTGAAGGAAAGGAGAGAAAGATGGAGAGGAAAAGATTTAAAAAAGGAAGAGCAGAGGAAAATGTTATTTCCCATTTTCTTTAACTCAGGCACAGTTACTATCTTCACCGAAATAATCTACTGCTGAGTAAGCCTCTAAACTTGTCGAATTAATTTTCCGGACTCAACAGTTCAAGTGTAAAGGATAAAAAACAATCGTATCCGACCGTTAGTACTGGTAAGAAAAAAATATAAACACTACATTTACCAATTTATTTTAACAACAGATGAAATATCGTTCTAAGACAATGACATTTCCACATTAGCATTTCAGCTCAGCCTCTGTTCACATCCGAGTAGTCAACATTAGCAATTGTTACGACTAGCAGAGTCTACTATTTAACCATTTCTAGGCGGGCTCAAAAGCAATGAAATTTCCTGGTGGGGGTAAGTGAAGGTCAGAGATCATGGGTTCTGGCAACAACGACATTCACTCACCAATGCGTATTGTATGGGTACCTTACGCGCCAGTGATGGAATAGGGTTTGATTAGGCGCAGGGTCATATCACACTAACGGATATATTTGAGTAATAATTTTACGTATTTCATCCATAGCACACATCATGCCCAAAATCACACAACGTCGTTAAAATTAGACACCTACCGGGACTATGTCGTACTAAACTAAACCGTCAACAATGGCAAGGTGGGACATGTTGTCAATAATGTTACTTTATATCTTAACGAACAAATACATGTTTATTCTTAGTTTGCAATTAATTACGTTTAAACTTTTTAATAGTTGATCGATTTCTCTTATAATTATTTCATTGATAGAGAACTTTTTAACTAGTCTGAGAGAAGCTCATTTAAAAATGTCAGCATAAACGTTTCTCGTTACGCAATTAAACAACAAACACCTAAATTAAACAGTATTTCTCTAATAATCTTTTAGCGGGTTTAGAAAGAACTCTACATTAAAAGCGTTTAATTCTGGAAATATTAAGCAAAAAAGAAAGAATAAATATCCCAAATGTATCAATTTATCCTATAACCGAGGGACGCGCGGTTGGCTCGAAAGATGTAGGACATTGGGCGACAAGCGACGTGACGTCCGTCGTGAGTGGCAAGAGGTCGGGCAGAGGACTCGGAAAGGGTTCTCCGTGGCGCTGCCCGTGAATTGTCGTGGGGCGGTCCGCTGCGCTTACTGCGTGGCCATCTTTCGGCGGGGATTCCGCGGAGTACAGGACAGATACGTGGCTTGATTTGCGGATTCTGAAGACCACCACCCACTCACCCAAGCCCTGTCCTCGCCGTTTCCTCTCAATGCGCCGTCTGATTCTTGGGTAAACTCTGTCATTTCTCATTTATCTCGGGAGAATCACCACTCTCGATTGACCAGCACTCTTTCTAGAGATTACCTAGAGACGTCCTAGAGATTGCCATGTAGTATTTGCGGCTGTTGGCGTTGACACCAAAATTCATATACGAACGCTTTTTAAAAGGAGACCATTTGGTAATCTATCACGATAATTGAACATTAAATCTGACTTAAATTATCACAGATAAAGGACTTTAACACAATGTATTAATTATTTTTGGTTATTGTTATAAAAATTGTAGAAACGAATTTACATTATAAATCACAGAAATTGTAGCAAGAATAAAATAATATATCCTACAAACAAAGATTGTAGCGATAGTCGACTAATGAATATGTACCCACAATAGTCATCGTCGGAATGGGATGTGTGGCAGGGGATAAGAGTACTGTATTTCAAACAATTTTACTGCACGCACATCAAATTTAAATCGGACGTTTCGAACCGGTAATAAATATTTTTGCAGTTGTCTCAAGAAGAAACATAAATAAAATAAAGCGGAAAACTGAACTCGGGTTACAATTATAATAAAATTATTGTCATGAGACTACATATGACTAAATAATCTCATCAGTTTGAAATGAGACCTACAGATGGTGTCCTATACTGTGTTTACTTACCATCATACATAACAGAACCTCATTGAAAACAGATGCGCTTTCGAAAAGTGGGTCAAATAATTATACCTCATTCCCTCTTCACAGCCCTTTCCCCTCTCGGTGGTTTGACAGCGCCGCTGCGAAGGCCGAGCGAGCAATAAAGGGCGGACGCGCCCGTGTCTGCGCCGGCAGGTTGGGCCCCAGGGGAACGGGCTAGGGGCTTCTCGCCCCGCTGCCGGCGGCCGCGGCCGCTTGCGGCCACCGGTCGCCGCCGCGCGCGCCGCCCCGCCCCGCGCCGCCACCGCCCCGCCCACCCCCGCCCCGCCCCTCTCGTACGAGTCCCTGCGGGATGAAAGGCTCACAGCGAAAGAGCCAAGTCGATTTATCTCCTTTCGGAACAAGAAAAAGGAATATTTCCCTTTGTAATAATCGTTTCTAACTGCTTGGAGTCATGCTTTTCTGATTGTGTTCTCTGTACTAAACCAATAGCACTTCCCAATATAGAATGCACTACTCTTATGGGATTAAGTAGTTGATGTGCTTAGAAATGATAAAAACACGCTCGTCTAACAAAATTTGAAATTCATATAGAGATTCAAATTCTTAGCTCTCATTTAGTCATGAAATGTGTAGCATAACTGTGCGTATCGATGTTTTAGAAATCATTTTTAGACATATTTATTTCATTATCAAAAGGAGGTATAATGAATTATAAGGTTAAAATATTTGCTATTCTAAAATGATTGAAATAAGTAATTATCTTTATCTGGAGATATTATTCGAAGAATAATTAATGTGGAAATTTAATGGTCAAAAGAGAATCCTTTTCGTCCTCATTAATTTCTTCAAATAAAAACACTTCAAGAAAATTATTGAAATATAATTCAGTTTTCATCTTTTGAATTAAATGATTGCATTTGAAATACATTAACAACCAGTCGAACAAACAACAAAAATTTCATTTTTTTCAAACAAAACATGGGGGAGGAAAACTTAAAGAGTGAAATAATACAAGGTACAACAATTTAAAGAGGAAAATATTAAATTGATGTATCTGGATCTGCGTTTATACGTAATGTAAAAAATCTAAATGAAACCGGAATCTTGAAAGGTGTTCGGTATTAACTTTCGTGTCACAGCAAGGATACCAATATGTTTTTGTACAATAGAATAATATCCTCAAATTCTCTAGGATTCATTTAAATAAGTGGCACTTCCTTTGCACCCGCACCAGCTTCTTGTTACCTGAGAAGCACAGAAGAGCGATAGTAGCTCCTCGTCACAAAAAAAGCACCACCCACTCTGTGAGAGTCTATTTAAAGTTCACGCGGGCGGTACAGTTTCTCTCAATGGAGCGACCTGAACTTTAACCTTTCTTTAACAATTCCGCTATCAGCAACGGCTGAGCGGACGCGGTCGACGGGACGTTCGTTTGTTATGCAGAGGGGGTGGTGGGGGAGGGGGAGGGGGAGGAAGGGAGCGCCAGAGGAATGCTAGGGGGCTGCGAGGCGCGATGAGAACAGGCCGGCAAAGAATCTGCGGGGCGAGGACACAGAAAGCAGTTGCATCGTTCATAAGGTGGACAGGCCGCGGAGGCAGCGACGAGGCGGCGAAGACGAGGTTGGAGAAATTGAAGAAAGGAGCGAACGTGGGAACCTGTCGGCTCGTGTGTGAGAACATCTCGCGCCGGCAGGGGCCCCGAGAGGAAAGAAGGTGCCTGGCACAATAGAATCATGGGAACACCTTATGCCAAACAACCCCTCTCTCCTAATAATAAAGAAAATGCATCTCTTCATGCAACAGGAATATCATACAGCGGTTAATTTTCTAACAAAAGGCGGGAAAGGCTTTATTTGTTTTGAAAAGCAAATTTCGGGGCACAAATTAAGTCGGAGCCTGGGACAAGTTGCGCCAATCGCCGCCCCTGTGGGCGCCCCTGCGCACAGGTGGCTTTCAGCTGGCGTCCGGCTGAGAGGGGAGATGGGGGTTTCTACGGGCGGGGGGCACGGGAGCTATAACAAGCGAACGGGGGCCCCGAGATGGAAGCGCGAGTGGGCGGCGGCTCCCTTGCGGTCAGTTGCGCCCCGCGACGCGGCGCTGCGCCGTGCGGCTGAGGGCAGCCTGCGGCCCCGCCCCCCCTTTCCCATGCAGCGAAGCGCCGCGCCGCGCCGCAGCGCCCGCGTACTTGCCCACCGCACGCGCACTTTGCTGCCAAAGACATTTTGCTGCTGAGACGTCTTTAATACCACGGAGCAAAGAGAGCCCATCCATTTGCCGTTTTCGCAAAAAGAAATCTTGTGTCCCGACGGTAGGCGAGTTTTCGAGACTAGCTAGGAAGCTGAGTCGAATCCAGCCACGCCTGGAGGGAAATTCTAATGGTCAGGAACTCTCTCCAGTTTTCCGCGATATCTTTCACAAATATCAGTGACTTAATAAAGAGCAAAGATCCGCGGGGCATCTTTCGTTCCTCATTCTTTCACTCTCGCCTCTTTTACACACACACACACACACACACACACTTACACTATGCTACGACATATGTCGGGAGACCAATCGGAGATTAGACTTCGACTCGGAGGACTTGCGTCGCTCCGGGAAGTCACGCTCGTCTCCAGGTGGTCACGCACGTTAGACAACCTGCTTGTAGTTTATGCTTTACATACATTCGTATTGCAGCGATCTCGGCATTTGTTTTGAATATTATCTGAGACATCGATGACAAAAAAGGAAAGGGGAGTAAGACCAACAAGGAGGAAGAGAGTGAAAATAAGAATGATGAAAAATAAGAATCTGAAGAAAGAGTAAAAGAAGAAGAAGATGAGAAGAAAAAGAATCAGAAAGAAAAGAAAACGAAGAGAAAATAAAAAAGAAAACGAAAAATCAGAAGAAAAGAACAGAAGAAAAGAATCAGGAGAATAAAGAACAAGAAGATAAGACATCAAGAAATACGAAGAAATTAAAAGATGGAAGAAATAAAAAAGTAAGAAGACAAAAAATTAAAAAAAGATAATAAGAAAGATGAAGAAAAGAAAAAGAAAGGAATCATCAATCATTATTCATCGTTGAGTATAATTCATCAACATTTTCTCCATTCGTGTTGCAGTTATGACCATACTGTATTCTATCAATGTGTTTTGAACAAATGTAATTTTCATTCCAGCTATTAGATGCAATTTCAATTTACTCATGTTTGCAAGCACACGACATTGTGCATTGAACAATGCACTTTTTTCAGTGTTCTACCTGATCATGAAGATATACACGTATAGAGACCGAATAACTGGGAAATTTTTTTTTTTAAATTGACATAGTATGTGTACAGCTCTGTTGTTTTTTATTAGTTCATACATGCAAGTTGATATTTTTAATAACTTTAATGTTTGAATAGATTGCAAGTGTTTTCTCTTATGTTTGTAGTTGGCGCGTCGGCCCCATGTACAGGCTATGGCTTACCAGCGGCCCAGACTTCCGGCCATTGGTGAAGAGGGTACGGGTGGTTAGCACGAAGCCATTCCCGCACCGTATTCTGGTCTTCTCATCCTCAGATTATCTCATCGTCACACAGAAATATATACTGGGATATTGCAAGGAAAACATACACTATAATCTTGCCTGACCGGAAATCGAACCTGGAATCACGTCGTGGAAAGCGAACACGATGACCAACGAGCTAAGCCACCAGACGTCCTCTTATGTAGTCATACATTATATTACTAGATGTCTTGCCATCTTTATTAGATAATTAAAAAACTCAAAGTTTAGCTTTTTCCTCTTTTAATAATTTTAATAATTATTGTTTTTTTTAAATTACACAAATCTTTCACGCCATTAATATGGACATTTCTAGGAATTTATAAACACTATTGTATTTGTGAGTAAATGTGCTTCAAATGAGTTGAAATGAATTTTTTTGGAAACACAAAAAATTTCCGTGAAAAGAGCTTTAAATTTGGAATTTACAGTAGTATTGAAGCATTTTCTTAAAAACGGCTCCTAAATTTTCAAAGGAAATTGCCATCTAGGACGATGAGTACTGTTTTTTAATATTCTTAAAATAATATTTTCGTTATAGTATTGGAAACCGGAAAAGTTAATAATATTTTTAAAAAATGTAGTTTTGCGCCGATAACTAGCAAGAGTATGTGACAAGTTTGTATAGTTAACCGAGACCAAAAAATAGAAAACTATTACGGGAAAGTCTGTGCCATTGAGTAGCACCACTAGTTACAATTACCATTAGCAACGATGGAAGGTCCAATGCTGATGTAACGAAGCTTTGATAGTGAAGAGCATGGCAGAACAGGACCGGAGGAATATTTTTATTTTCCTTCTTTTTCTTCTTTTTTAATTTTTACACGGCAGAGGTTTCACCAGTTTTTCAGTGGATGGAGAAAAATATATCCCAAAAAGATAAATGGAATGGAAAGTGAATGAAACAGAATGTCAAAAACCGACGGCGGTTTAATAATAAAATATTAAATTATTGGGTATATGGCAATGGTAAGCAACGTGAGAAAAACACATGAAATTGGGAAAGATTAGTTGGCAAAATACTCAAGCAGCAACCGCTGAGTCTATTTCACAGCGACCATTGTCGCTGTCTCAGCAACAGAAGCCAGAAGGTCCTAGAGTCTGAGTCCCGAAGGAGGGGAAGGGCTCATAAGATCATTAGTTTTCTGAGTTTGCACTGATCAATACCAGCCGAATGACAGAGGAGTTTTCTAACAATGAAGCCAAGTATCGCGCGCGATCTTTCTTTTCCATTCCTTGGCCTATTCTCACCCTTTACATTCACAAACACTGCATTAACAGGTGTAATTACTTTAGCAGTTTCCGTACCCAAAAGCACCAGCTGAGTAGCCTGAGTAGCAATTAAGAAACCTGGAAGAGAAACAGAAGTAGAAGAAAAATATAATAATAATAATAATAATAATAATAATAATAATAATAATAATAATAATAATAATAATAATAATAAGCCTATCTGGTCATCTGCTGGGTCCCCCAACCCAGATATGACGTGAATAGAAATGGAATATAACATATCGAGATATCCCTCTCATGGGTGAACGAATCAACACCGTGGACGTTGAAAAGCAGCTTTGAACAAGCACATAACTGGAAGGTACGAGGCAGTGATGGCCTGCACAATTATTGGTTCAAAAAATTTACCAGCACCATCACATAACTAATAAAATTCAATCCTTTCTTCACAACCCAGAATATCTGCCTTACTTCCTCACTGAAGGTAGAACGTTATTGTTACCAAAGGAGGGTGACTCTCAAGACCCCTCGAAGTACAGGTCTATAACCTGCCTTCAAACTTTCTACAAACTCATAATATCATGTGTTATACACATTGATGACACACATTCAGAAATAGAACATTTTAATGAATGAACAGAAAGGATGTACACCTGGAGCTACTCATTATAGACTCTGTAAGTGCAAGTGCTTGAAAAACAAAGAAACTTATCCGCATGTTACATACATTATGCTAAAGCGTTCTTGGATCCTTCAATTCTTTGGATGTATACAAGGTCAACCGGTTTATTCAAACCTTCCTGAAAACCGCGATGAGTCGATGGAATACAAAACTGTATCTCTCTAATGGAAAACAATCCGTCCACACAGATCCTATATACATCCGCCGAGGGATTTTCCAGGGTGACTCTAAGTCCTTTATTGTTCTGATTAGCCTTGAATCCCTTGTCTACTCTACTAAATTCATCTAATTATGGCATCGCTCTTAAAAAAGGGAACTCAACTGTTCTTCGTGTCTCGAATTTTCTTTACGTGGATGACCTCAAGCTCTATGCAGACACTGAGAGTCATATGCGGCAACTAATAAGCGTGACGGTGAAGTTCACTGACGACATCAATAAGAAATTCGGATTGGGTACGTTCAGGAGAGTGAATATCATTTGGGGTCATATGCAAGTTATAAATTTGGAAAATGATAATGAACTAAAGATTACCTTCACCGAACCCTATGAAACTTACAAATACTTGGTTTTCCAACAGTCACTTCTAGTCAAACACACTGATACTAAGAACAGACTAACAGCTGAAGTGTGTAAACCATTGCATTGACCCTTAAAAACACAACTCTCTGCTAGAAAACTTGAGCAGGCCATCAATTCATTTGTTATTCCAGTGCTTACATACTCCTTTGGCGTTATTAAATGGAGCAATACAGAAAGAGATTTTTCAGTGTTTCAACCGATCATGAAGATATACACGTATAGAGACCGAATAACGGGAAATTTTTTTTTTTTAAAAATGACATACGTATGCTGTACAGCTTGTTGTTTTTTATTAGTTCATCATGCAAGTTGATATTTTATAACTTTAATGTTGAATAGATTGCAAGTTCTCTATGTTGTAAGTTGGCGGCGTCGCCCATTGTACAGGCTATGGCTTACCAGCGCCCAACTTCGGCCATTGGTGAAGAGGGTACGGGTGGCTTAGCACGAACCATCCCGCACCGTATCTGGTCTCGCATCCTCAGATAATCTCAGTCACACGAAATATATACTGGATATTGTCAAGGAAAACATACACTATAACTCTTGCCTGCACCGGAAAATCGAACCTTGAATCCACGTCGTGAAAGCGAACACGATGACCAACGAGCTAAGCCCACCAGACGTCCTTATGTATCATAACATTCATATTACTAGATTCTGCCATCTTATTAGATATAAAAAAACCAAAGTAGCTTTTTCCTCTTTTAATAAATTTTAATAATATGTTTTTTTTAAGATTACAACAAATCTTTCACGCATTAATATGGACATTCTAGAATTATAAACACTATTGTATTGTGAGTAAAATTGCTTCAAATGAGTGAAATGAATTTTTGGAAACACAAAATTTCCAGTGAAAAAGAGCTTTAAATTTGGAAATTTACAGTAGTATGAAGCATTTCTTAAAAAACGGCTCCTAAATTTTCAAAGGAAAATTGCAATCTAGGACGATGATACTGTTTTTTAATATCTTACAAATAAATTTCGTTGTAGTATTAGAAACCGGAAAAGTAATCATATTTTAAAAAAATGTACTTTTGCGCCGAATAACTAGCAGAGTATTGACAAGTTTGTATAGTTCACCGAGTCAAAAAATAGAAAACTATTACGGGAAGCGTGCCCATTGGAGTACACCACTATTACAATTACCAATTAGCAACGATGGAAGGTCAATGCTGATGTAACGAAGCTTTCATATGCGGAGCATGGCAGAACCGGACCCGAGGAATATTTTTATTCCTCTTTTTCTTCTTTATTTTTACACGGCATCAGAGGTTTCACAACCAGTTTTTTCAGTGATGAAAAAAATATCCCAACAAGATAAAATGGAATGGAAAGTAAGAAACAGAATGTCAAAAACCGACGGCGTTTAATAATAAAATATAAATTATTGGGTAATGCAATGGTAAGCAACGGAGAAAACACATGAAATTGGGAAAGATAGTTGGCAAATACCAAGCACAACCCTGATCATTCACAGCGACCCATGTCGCTGTCTCAGCAACAGAACCAGAAGGTCTAGAGTCTGAGTCCCGAAGGAGGGGAGGCTCATAGATCATTAGTTTTCTGCGTGCACTGCATCAATACCAGCCGAATGACAAGGAGTTTTCTCAACAATGAAAGCCAAGTAATCGCGCGCGAATCTTTCTTTCCATTCCTTGCCTATTCTCACCTTTACATTCACACACTGCATTAACAGGTGAATTACTTTAGCAGTTTCCGTACCCCAAAGCACCAGCTGGTAGCCCCTGAGTTAGCAATAAGAACCTGGAAGAGAACAGAAGTAGAAGAAAAAAAATAATAATAATAATAATAAATAATAAAATAATAATAATAAAAATATAAACCTATCTGTCATCTCTCGGTCCCCCAACACAGAATATGACGTAGACTAGAAATGGAATATAACATATCCGAATAATCCCTCATGGTGACGAATCAACACCGTGGACGTTGAAAAGCAGCTTTGAACAAGCACATAACGAAGGTACGGGCAGTGAATGGCCTGCACAAATATTATTGGTTCAAAAAATTTACCACGCACCATCACATAACTAATAAAATTTCAATCTTTTCTTCCACACGCCTAGAATACTGCTTAGCTATCCTCACTGAAGGTGAGAACGTATTGTTACCAAAAGGAAGAGTGACTCTGAAGCCCTCGAGACAGGTTATAACCTGCCTTAAACCTTTCTACAAACTCATAAACATCATGTGTTATAACACATGAGACACACATTGTTCAGAAACAGAACATTTAAATGAATGACACAGAAAGGATTAACACTGAGCTACTCATTATAGACTCTGTAAGTGGCAAGTGCTTGAAAAGCAAGAAACTTATCCGCATGCTTACATACATTAGCTAAAGCGTTTCTGTGGATCCTTCAATTCTTGGATGTAACAAGGTCAACCGGTTTATTCAAACCTTCCTGAAAACCGCCGATGAGTCGATGGAATACAAACTGTATCTCTCTCTAATGGAAAACACAATCCGTCCACAGAATCCTTATAAATCCGCCGAGGATTTCCAGGTGACTCTATGACTCCAACAACCGATCCGCTATGACTCAACACCGAAACATCACTCGCCATTCAAGTACTGAGCGTTTAACCAATCCAAGGCGCAAGTAGGGGCGAAGGTGTACTAAGTAGATTCATAAATCTACACAGCTCTCAAATGCTTCACTCAGAAGATACTTCTTGAACATTGTGGAAACGGAGATTCAAGCAAGCAAGTGACGCAGTTGATAATAACATAGTCCTCTGAACTTGAAACTTGATCGCCTTCCAACCAACATTGAAACGGAAGAGAAGTAACCTTCATGAAAAGCGATGGCACTGCTGGAAGGTGCCCTCCACGGACTGAGTAAACCAGAAAGTCGACACATTCTCTGCGTCGCACGCATGGCCTCCGCACGGGGATCTCTTCCGGAGGCAGACGCCTCAGATAGCTATCCAGGACCAATCTGGTACCAACATTGAACTACAGAAAACCCATTCTGAGAGATTCTACCATTCAATTCCGACCACGTGAGTAAGATGTGAAGGCGCAAGCGAAACTATCCAACACGTGCCAGTGGATGTAGCAAGCCACGCACAGGTGAAATCTCAGAAAAGAGGCATGATGAAGTGGCGAAGCAGGTCACCAATTAATTGGCATTGGCTTACTCCGCCCACTTCCGTGCCGTATTAAAATAGTGCAATCATAATTGGCTTGAAATGGTAATCCACACACACTGGAATCGC
>BOPP01000002.1:1434352-1450116 GCA_017312745.1 Gryllus bimaculatus | reverse complement strand
TTCATTATCACTGACAGACATGTCGGCGGCAATAGACCCGATATAACGTACACTGATAGAAACCATCAACAGGTTTTCCTTATCGATATATGAATACCCAATACCCACAAAATATAGGGAAAATATCAAGAGAAGATCCAGAAGTTTACCGATCTCGCACATGAAGTCGCATCTCAGTGGAACTTCAGTAAAGTGACAACTGTGCCTATAATAAAATCAGCTACAGGAGTGATCCCGAATATGACACTTCGGGCGCTGAAGTGTATTCTCTTGGATGCCAGGAATATATTCAATATGCAGAAGTCAGTCACCTTGAATACATGCCGTATTGTTAGAATCCACCTGAATCTTCAATAAAACAACCGCACACCTGGCCATCATTCCTGTGAGTGATTGACATACTGACCAGTAGATACTGCGAATAATGTAAAATAATAACAATAATAATAATAATAATAACAATAATAATAATAAGAAGAAGAAGAAGAAGAAGAAGAAGAAGAAGAAGAAAAAGAAGAAGTAAATGAACAAGAAGAAAACAAAGAAAAAATAGACGAAGAGAAAGGCAGAAATTGTACTAGAATATTCACTGTAAAGGTATATCCATACATGATTAGTGTTTTTATTTTAGTTTCAATATTGCAGTATTTCAACAGCAATACATTTTATACAGTGAAGTGTTTGTTTTTCAGTAAAACACACGTTGCCTGGCCGTCCATTGCTTGATAATTAAGTGAACTCAATTCTGAGTATAGAAGAGGAATATACTGTATGTGTGGAATAAATAGAAAAAAGATGATGATTTCATATCACATATGCAGGCTGATCAGGCGGTTGCGGAGAGCGGCCACTCGACAAACACCGGCGGGCACCTGCTCTCCTCCCCCCCCCCCCACGCAACGCGAGGGAGGCGTTGGTCGAGCGAGGGGCGGGGGAGGGGAGTGGGGTTGCGGCGTAATGCGGAGTAAGCGGCGCGCGAGCCGCGCATCTAATCTGGCATCCCACTCCTCGCCAAACATCGCTCCTCCAGATAAACACCCTTGCAGGGGGCAGATTGAAAACAAGCAGTCTGTGTTGTCTCACGCGGCGCGCCGCCGCGGCCCCCGCCACGCCGCGGTTACCCTCCCCGGGCGGGAGAGTGCCAACACCCGCGCCGCCGGCCTCGCCCTGCAAAAACACGCGCGCGGAACACGCGCCGCCGCGTAATTGCGGCTGAGATTCGCCGCAATGGCCCAAGAGGAAGGAAATGTCATGACATGCGAAGCGGGTGCTTTGCTAAGGCTTCACGCGCAGCTAGGTTATGCAAGCCCGCCGTGCGTGTAAGTGTTGCGGAATGCAAGTCCGTGTGAAGTGGAAGTGCCGTTGCCTGTTGTGGAAATATTTGAATCTGTGCAAACAAAAAGGTTCGATGTCACATTTTGCCGGTTTTTGAGTTAACGGTGGGTTCTTAAAATATAAATTCAACTTCTGTGCATAAAAATCCGTTGTCTGTGACGTCTGTAGAGTGTCCTTCAACTATTAATGTTAAGAACAAATGATCGATGTCCAGAATTTAGAAACTTTTCGCTTGCTCTTCAACATTAGAAACTCTTCAACATTAGAAGCTCTTTAACATTAGAAGCTCTTTAACATTACTAAACGAAGATATAGTACAATAAACACGTCACCTTTTGATATTTACATACTTTCCTCCAGCTATAATTCTTTTGATTCACGATAGAACATTGTGTGTACTTTGTGAATTTTCTATGCTTACGTTTTGTCCAGAAACATTATGACATACTTATTTTCGAAATTCTCCCGACTTCAGTGTTGTCTCATCAACCCAGTATTTATGTTCATGAATCCAACCGTTGTACGTATTTTCTATCTGCAACGTTCCTGCGTTACAATTATATCTTACTGTTTTCATTGGAAATGGAAACTAAAACGAAGATATAGTAAATAAACACGTCGCCTTTTGATATTTACATAATTTCCTCCGGCTATAATAATATCCTAACATTGAAAATAACCAACATTTTTTTCAGTAATATTTCAGTAGGTCAAATAGGAATGGTCAGAAAAATGAGATAATATTAATTATTTTTTTCTTATGAAATTAATGTAATATTAAAATATTAGTATTCACACAAAATATGGCGAGTAACTGGCAAGTGATGTCTGTGGAGCTGCGACTTGGAACATGGAGCCGAAAGATTCGAGGACGTCAAATGCAAGGATGTTTTCAAGAGCGTATTGCAGTCTGAATCGTTTCTCCTACATGTCATAACGTTACCATCCTCCCATCTGCCATTGTTCATCACTTCCCTTCGTTCAGCCTCTGTGATCGCACAATCATACACATAGTGAAAGGCACTTACAAAGCCTGACTGCCGCCACCACTTTGGGGACTACGACTCAGAGGAGACTCAGTCTTCTCTCTCGTCTACGTCGGAAAATGAGTGAATGTTACGGAGATAGGCAATTAATCACAAATATTAATTAGCACAAAGACTTGAGGTATGAGCCCAAGAACGTGTTACATCGTAGGGAGCTCCCGGCTAACATTCAGATTTTCACCTTGTATCCGTGGAATGGAGTTTTTTCACGTGCACCTGCATCTCATCCACAATATTGTTTTTATCAATCGCATTCTGGAAATGTAAAAAAACACGATTAAGAAGTTAGAAAGGCATTTCGGACACTGCGAAAACGGGAGCAGCAGTAAATTGAGACAACCATTATTCACTTCAATCCCTCACTCTTCCTGACTCATAAGAACTGAAATAAGTCCCTGTGGAACTTCTGCACGATAAAAAGAGAAAACACACTAAGATGATCCTACGGCTTCTTCAAAGGTCGGTGGAGGTGTGCCAACGTCCGCACCTGCATTAAACAATACGGAAAAGAAGGGGCATTTGTTTTACCGCGAAGAGGAGAGACGTTGGATGTAGCAATCGCTAAGGTCTGCAAAAATTTAAAAAAATAATAAAACATAAAATTATGAATATTAAACATCTTTTGTAACTTACGTTTTATCCATACTGACTACTTTCAGCATAATAGCATTCCGAAAAGCTTATAATTATAATTTGATTTAACGTTTATAGTTGTATAAATTAACGAAAGTGTGAAATTGAAAATGTTTCCTGCGTAATTAATTAAATTAAATGTTCTGTGTGTAAAATGAGACAAATCCAGGGTTTTATATCATCTATAAACATAATAAAGAAGAGGAACCATTAGAATGATCTATGTTATACTATTTCCTAGATGTAACACCGATGTTTCACTTGTTATAACAATGCGGAAAGCACATTCATTTTCCTGAAACTGTGATTGATTAGCAGAATAATATCCATACCACCTATACGAGCCGCGCTTTCAACTCTACAATGCTCAGTTGAGTGAACATAACTCCTGATTTCGAAATGCCACGTGGCACAACAGACCGATTACTGACTCGCAATATTCGAGAGGATTTTGGTAAAACGTAAATGATAATAACACGTTCAACAATAATAATAATGGCGCACATCGGCGGCGCACAATGCTCTGTCAGAAACTTTGCAGAGCGCGTTGCTTCGTCGCCGGTTGCAGAGGCGGCCGAGACGTCACGGAACCTGCCACTCGGCGGCGCCACCATCAATCGCAGCGACTGCAGCGCTCCTCGCGCGCCCGGAAGCCATTACGAAGGCGCCTCCAGCGAAGGGAGCCGAAACGGCGGGGACGGTAGGGTGTGTGTGTGTGTGTGTGTGTGTGTGTGTGTGTGTGTGTGTGAGAGAGAGAGAGAGAGAGAGAGAGAGAGAGAGAGAGAGACGCGAGGGGCAAATGCATATCAGGTGGGAGTTGTGTAGACGGCGAAATACCGAGCGTAACGCGAGATAGCTGCATGAAATGGGGAGAAGACGGTTTAAGCTGTCACAGAAGCATGTGGAATAAGGGCGGATGAAATATATTTTCGGCTGTAGTTGAAATGTATGAATTTTACGTTGAGAAATAATATAAATGGTGATAAAATTAAGAGTAAGTAGAGAAAAAACACATTATATATGATCTCAATAATTATTGCAGTAATAATGAACAACTATTATTACTGTGCTTAGCATATCCAAGACAAATGTTTATGTTTCAATTCTACATTTGTTGAGGTCTTTAGAGATGGTTTTGTCATAACAAGTATTATATTTTTCTGAATAATGGTCACAAAACGTGGTTAACAATGAACGAAACAATGATGATAATGACACCGAGGTATGACAATGAGCGTAGAAAATACACAATCATAACAATGTAAAACCAATACAGATAATTAAAAACAGAAGATGCAGTTGGTGAGAGTTTCAAAGTAATAAATGGAATTGAAGAGAAATAACACAAATATTAATGGTAATGGAAAATTAGATACTGAAGATGATGGAGGAGGGGATTAAGGAGAGAAATAATACATTTTATTATAGTTTATGAAATAAAAAAGTACCCCTAACGTGATGCCAGCAACAAGGATTAGAGATGATTATGTAGATACGTGGAGATCTGTCTAGTACCCTGCAACGTCTCTTGCGATGCGAATTCGCGGTATCGATCAGTTGCCTTAGTAGGCAACTGCGCTATTTTAGAAGGCTAGAAAATAAGAGTTTTAATAGTTTATAGATGTCTTTGATATTAGCTGTTCTTTTGAAAAGCATGCACGCTTTTTGAAAAAAGTTGCAGCTCTCTTACTCTGATTTCATTAATCTAGAAGGTAAAATAAATATAAATTCAAGAACCAGAGAGCATAATTAGAAAAGAACTGCAAATGAAAAAGACTGCAACCTGTAGGCGCAGGAAGCCTGTGGGCGGAGTTGGCTGGAGCGCAGTGCTGGTTCAAAGAGAGGTCACGCCCTTCAGTTGGAAGGGCGGGCCGGGAAACAAAGCTAGCGGACCAGAGCAGGCATGGCGAGGTGGGCGTGGAGTGGACATGGGGTGATCGAGGGGTAAGCGTGGGATGGGCATAGATGTACGTGGAATGAAAGTATGGTGGGCGTGGAAGCGTAGGGTGGTCGTGAGTGGACGTGAAGAGGGCGTGAGATTGGCGTGAGGTGGGAGTGGACAGGACATGGGATCGGTGAGGGGTGGGCGTAGAATTGGTGTGAGGAGGGCGTGGAGTGGGCGTGAAGTGGGAGTGGAGAGGATGGATCGTGAGGTCTGGGTGTCTGGAAGCATCAGGAGTAGCGTGAAGCAGCGTGAGGTGACATGGGGTAGGAGTGGGGTGGCCACTTACGAGCGGGGCGAGTTGTGCAGGGATTAGGCGTGGTTGACGAGCTGTGGAGTGGCGAAGCGCTGCAGGAGGGCGGGCCCAGCGGGATATGGTGACGTGAGGCGGGGAGGAATAAGGCGAGCTAGTCGGGCGGGAGGAGCCTGCGGGTGGCCCAGGACGGGTGACGTGCGCTGAATGCGGCCGCGACCTGCGCCCGCGCAATTGCTCTGTGATTTATTTGCCTCCGCGACGAGCGCGGCGCGGCGGCTGGAGACATTACGGGCGGGGCGTCACGCACGCGACCACGACATTTGCCGCGGTCGCGCCCGCCCTCATCGCCCGCCCCCCGTCGTGGCGCGGCTGCCCGCTCCCGATGCCCTGGCAGCGGCCGACCGCCACAAAAGAAGATCCTCTTTTGAATTAGCCTGGGCTGGAGTTATCAAAGGGCACCGCGCTCTTAATGGATCTCCCGAGAAATCTCCGCTCCCACGTTTCCAGGTACAGCCACAGGGCAAGTGGCGTGCTCGAAAGCAGCGGCGGCTACTGAACTTTTTTGGGTCGTCTGTTGTTTCAGGCCAGTGCATGAAGTCATACAGTTGAGAGTTATTTTTGAACGGAGCAGTGCTTTGCAGTGCAATAGAATGAAAAATGTGTTTATAATGTTCAAGAGTTCTTGGGAAAACGGTATGTCAAGGACGTACTTTGTCCTTAAAAAAACATATAAAAAGTTATGACAAGCAATTTCTTATAATTTCGTTTTCTCTGGTATATTAAGTAATGTTTCTGCTTATACGTATGTAAATGATAGGACTATATTTGTACCTTCGATGAATGTTTTAAAGATAAAAACATAAAAGCATTAAATGTGTGCATTGGAAGTTCGTAATAAAAAGCGATTTTAAACAAAATACATGCTATACCGACAATCCTTAAACGGGAAATGAATAAAAAATGTTGATGAAAAAACTTCATTTTCTAAAAATGTTTCATTACATTAATTCAAGTCTCACGATTCTTGTTTTTGCAAAAGAATACATATGAAAGGCAACGTATTTCAGAGCGTTACTTCAATGTAGGTGTCTCAAAACCTCTCGTAAAGACGTTTTCCTAGAATTCTTCCCAGATTAAAGGTGCTAATCAATTTGTATTGTCGAGAACAATTTTAACGAGATATTTACTACTTTTGTAGATACTATTACTGTAGATTTCTGTAAACCCTTATCAAAAATGCTTTTTATGTATTCAAAATGCCCCCAAACACGGCACGTTAGAATGGTCTACAAGGGACCGTAAAAATGACAGCTATTGACAAGTAGGATACTTCACGCCGAATTACACCTCATACCCCGAATGGTGAACCAGAATAGCTCTGAGAGTAAAAGACGTATGGAAGAACACGCAACCAAGTTCAAATCAGTATCAAGTTTCTCCGTAACTGTTTTTCTACAGCTCTATTTTCTACAAACTATTTTGTAAGTGTTCAAGGAATATCCTTTGACATAACGTCCAAATATGAAAGGATAAAGTAATAAGAAATTTTGGATATTAAAAATTTATAAAGAGCAATAAATATTATTATAATTACATTATACTCCTATTATTAAATACTTAGCTTCATATATTGCTACATTTGTTTCGTTATGTTTTCTTCAACAATATTCCATTTAGTTTTTGGTTAATACTTTCCCGTATATGGAGTAATATACCTAATATAAGGAAGGTTCTGTTGTACTGCGGAAAATCGATTTCGAGATTTGAACGGAAATACACTTTTGGGCTCCCCTGATACCGAAAAAAAGTTGCTTTAAACAGGTTCGTCCGACCGTCAGTCTCGTGTATGTGAATAACACTAGCGCCTAAACCGTGTATATTATTTTTTTCTAAATTGAAGAAACTCCAGTCCATTTAGCCTGAGTCGAAGTTCTGCGTTTTTGAAAATCATTCATTAGTTTTTGGGGGTACATTACATGAAGCTCCTGGGACATTTTCAAAATTTAATCAAAAATACTCCAAATTTTTTTTAAATTTGTTTTAAGAATAGAGTAAAATACACTTATAAATGTGACAAAGGTACGTTTTTCACGATTAACTCTCAATTTTTAAAAATTTCAAAAGTTTGAATTTTTTGGGTCTTACTACAACTACAAAATTGAAGATAGAGATTTTTCCTTCAAATTAAATTTGTTGTCCATAATTTGTTCTTTCATTAAGATCCTGCACATTTTTTGAAAAATTTAGTAGTTTTCGCACAAGATTGTGTGCAATTCGTGTAGTTTTCAAAATATTACAAAAGAAAATTTTTTCAACGGCTCCAATTTTTTTCTTTAAACGTTTGGTAGCTATGTTATTAAATGCACTCTATGAAATGCCATAAACGACATATTTCTCTATTCCATTTTTTTTTCAAAAATTACAAACATGTAATTATTTTGTACACGTAAGCTTCCGCGGCTCGAGTTCATTGCTTCTAGGGTGTCCGGGTGACGCTGCGTCGTTGGCAGATAGGCCAAATCTGGCCGTGTGGCCTATCTGCCAACGACGCGGCGTCACCCGGACAGCCTAGAAGTAATGTAATGATTTTCACTTGTTTATCACGTCGTTAATATTTGTTCCCCTGAGTATCACATATGTATATTTATGAGTACATGTGCTTTAAATAATGCCATATAAAGCTTCTCGAAAACTCAACATTTTTCTGTCAAAGCTAGATCAAGATTTCGCAATGTCAGAAATTCTCAGACTTAGTTTTTTCTTTCTCGCCTTACGAAGGAAGTTTGTAAGAAAAGGAATTTACGTAACCGTGCGCCTGCAAATTTAAATTCAACTCATGCTACACAACTCGAATTTTATTTTGCAGAATAACTCGACATAAAACAGAATGTGCATCAGTACCTCTGCTTAATGAAAGAAACATGTTTCCTAGATAATCGTCGTTCCTAAATTATAATCAATGAACACTTCCTCCTATGAACGCACCAAGTAGCAAGCGTGAAAAAGCATCGTTTATTTGCTCTGTTTGTTCTTGCATAATGTATATTAGTGTTTTACGTCACTCAAATTACTCGTACGTGCAAACAAGTATCGAGCATTCTTGCGTAGCCAGGATGGTGTTGGGACACAATTCCCGGCAAACGGGACGTGTTAGACAAAAGCCCACGCAACAACCTCGCTATTATGCGACAATTGTGTAAAAGCTCTACGTGCAGGTTACTACATGAGCTACGAGGAGCGATAAGGGTAAAAACAGGCCTTTGTGACAAGGCCGGATGCCGCCTAATAGCATAATTAATAAACCTTTTACTGTCACTAAGTCTTAATTCAGTGCTTGTCAAACAATGCCTGGGTAGTATTTAATCGTCTATAACGTGCGCACAACCAGAAAGAAACGATCTAAATTTTGTGTAAGATATTTAGCAACGTTTGTAAAATATTGGTTGCGTTGATAGCTTTCGTTCAATATAACTAGGATATTACCCTGTTATCGGCTACTTAACAGACTTATTTCAGAGAAAGACCTTTGGATTACATAGTAGCGATTTTTAGAAGTCGCACTTAGCAAAGAAATCAATATCGTATATCTATTACACGAAAGAAATCAACATCGTAATTCCATTCCTTGAAATTGTTTTTAAGCCTCAAAATCGTTGGGGATTTGTTTAATACAGCAGGTATGAGCGTCCCCTGGCTGCCTCCCTCCATTTTAAGTGTTAACATGCGTGTAATGGACACCGCGGGCCATTTGTTATGCGCCTCTTTCGCTCGCCTGGCTGCGCTGCGTGTTTGCGTCGCGACTGCGTTAACGCCCGCGCCGGGCGCGATGATTTGTGTGAGGCTGGCGTAGCAGCAACGGGGGCGCAGCAACGGCGATGCCTAGGAAATGTTGGTGGACCTAGTGGAGGTGGGGGTATTTGAAGAGATAATAATAATAATAATAATAATAATAATAATAATAATAATAATAATAATAATAATAATAATAATAATAATGTCTTTATTAATGGCGAGGCTCAGGCCATAGGGCCTGCTCTTCCGCCTAACCACTGAATTTACATACATTTAGAATAGTAACATTTTAAGAGGGGATGACAAGCTGTACATTTACGTCTGGGAGAACAAACCTAGAGATGGCGGCGGCGGCGGTGTGGCGGAGGGTGGGTGTGGTGAGAGTGATGAGGATGGTTGGATGCTGGTGTAGTGGGGTGGTAAGGTAGTGCTGATGGTGATGGAGATGGTACTAGTGATAAAGATAGAGATGGAGATAGTGATGGTGATGGTTCTGGAATTAGTGATTATATTGCAGGTGGCGGTAGCGTGGTGGCAATGGTGGCGGTAGTGTTGGCGGCGGAGGCGGAGGCGGTGGCGGGGGTGACGGCGACGGCGGCGGTGGCGATGCGTTGGGGTTGTGACGGTGGTTGAGTGGGTGGGAGTAGTGGTGGAAGCCGAGAGCGGAGCGGGGTGCGGCGCAAGGGCGCGGACGTAGCGGGCGCTGCATCTTGTCGCAGGAGCGGCGCTCTGTGCCCCGCCCGACAAGTACGCACATGTGTGAACCCACCCGTGCGAGGATACCATGTCGAACACGCTGAACGAGCATGTAGTCGGATTTGTGTGAATTTTTAAACCAGTAATTCTCCACAAATTAAATTTAGTCGTTGATTCACTTCAAACACTGTTGTATCATTTAAAAAATGCTGAATAAAGCTGTATAATTTTATTCAAATGGGAAAAGGTTGACATCCATTTCTAAAAAACATTAATGTTTTTTATGAGAATCGATTAATCTTGTCGTTGCTAGGTTTGCTATTTTACGCTGTGTAATGGGAAATGGTATTGTTACCTGGTTTCAGCAACGTATTCAAGTCCAAATGTAGTAGTACAACTGCTGTTTAGTTCATGGACATCGATGCATCATGAGCTCTTGGCTTAAGAGTAAGGTTTCTAACAATTATTTGCTTACTTTTCGATTTCATGTATTCGCTTTTTATCTTTATTGGTATATTTGTTCGAAATGTCTCTCTGGCCAGGAATAAAATTAGAGACAAATTTGCATTAAATTAAATACGTTATTGTTCGTTTAATTTATTTCCATGGCATTCGAACAAGAGATGAATAACTTGGGAAAATTTCATTTTATGCTTTCTTTTGAGCGGAATTCATTTTTATCTTCCTATACCTTCAGTTAGATTCGGACGTCAGTGGTAACACTCGGTCTCACAATATGGAAATACTGAAAATTCAAATGAGAGAAAAAAATAATTGAAACAAAAATGTGTGCGACCCAGCAGAAGGGTACAGCAGAACAGAAGACATTGAAATTAGAAAAGTAACCATAAGAAAGCAGGATATATTAAATTTATTATTGCAAAAGGATGAGTATGATGGGGAAAATGTGAAAATAACGTGATTCAAATCTATTCAATTCAGTCTTATTAGACTTGGCGATACTCAGGCCATCAGGCTTCCTCGTCCGTCTGACCATGCCAATTTCGCTAAGCTCCTTTAAACATTTAGCGTAAAAAGAAGGACTAGATGAAGGTCAGACGATTTAAATTTAGCTCATAGGCTTCTTTACGGCTTGAGATGCTTTGTATGCAGTAAATCTACAAGATGATACAGACGACTTTACTTCTCCTCCGAAGGAAGGCGTACGAAATATTTTTTTCGCCTTTAAAACCCACAGCTACGACCGAGTTTGAACTTTTAAACTTGAGTACAACAGTTCAATATACTAACCGTTATACTACTAATGCCGCAAATGACGCTATGTTGGTAAGTAAAACATCTGAGATTAAGTAACGTGATGAGATTTGGCGAGCCGAGGTGGCCGGTGGATGAGGCGTCGGCGAGCCGCTTCCCCGCAGCTGTCCCCGAGGCAGGATGGCGGAGGCTGGTGGGCAGGCGGCGGGTGGCAAGCAGCGAGCGGAGACCCGCACGCGTTTGAATCTCGCCGGCAGAGGGGGCGCTCGATCAATATTTAACGCCAGTGAAGCTTCTGTGAAGCGCGTAATCGTGGACACAGCTGGTTCGTACGCGGCGGTAGGCACGAGCGACGCTCCATTTGTCATGGCCGCTATTGTAGTATCAAAAATTATGACTTTCCTGAACAGACGCGAAGAAAAAGAGTTGTGCTCTGACTACTGATAATTGAAACCAGGACTGATGTGCCGGTAAAACCCTGAATTATTCACGGAAGTTGGCCCAGCGCTCCGGAAAATGGAAATGCAGTAATAGTAGAGAGGTAGAGAGGAGGATCACCTTTAAATACGGTGCATTCCACAAGAAAAATCTTTAAGAGAAGGAAAAGTATGTTGGAGAAATCTTAATCACTCTGAACGGAAAGGAATTCTTGAAAGCGTCGAAGAAATTAGAATTCCTAATGAATCTCGAAGCAAAGAAAGGAATAAAGCCTGAGTCACTGAAGAGACTTCTACCTAGTCTCGATTAAACGTCCATCCAACAATGATCAATTAAATAGCCGTGAAAAAATTAGTTTGTTAATCTCAAAATATATTGACTAAAATATAGAATTCTCCGTATTCACACATGTATTTATTTTAATAGATATATGCAATAAATATTGCAAAATAAAATACAAAATACAAACGCGAATATGGGTAATTGAATTTTTTTAAATTCAAGACCCTCCAATGTTTTAGTTTGTCACATGAGAATTTTATCGGTACATTGGTTTAAAAGCATTTATAAAAATCCACTTGTCACAGAATTGTAGTATTTTGAATAGAACAGCCAGCCCGATTTTGCACACCCGAGATGAAGCCAACTGTGTTAACGTAATGAGATTATTTCACACATATTGCCGTGCCTTTGTTTTCGACCACACTCATAAAATAATATAAATGTAAACAAATGGAAACTGTGACTCCTAATTAACGTCATGATGAATGTGTTGCTTTAAACTAACGAATGCACGAGCAAATAACAAGGGTGCCGCGGGGTATAATAGTGTGGGATAAAAATCTGTAATGGCGGGTGTTTTATTTCTCACAATAGGGACATTAAAATCCGAATGCAAACTCATATATGATGCATTAAAATTTCAATTTTCCGATATAGATATCTTATGTAGATATTTTCCCTGAAAGTTTGGACTATAGTATTATTTGATTGTTCTTAAAAAAGTCGATGCAGAATTACAGAGTTTTCGTATATAGAAGTATTGTCAACTGAAAAGTCTGTTCTAGTATAGCTAGTTATTAGGTATTAATTTAGTTGTTTTGCATTCTTGTAATAAAAATAAACTACAATTCTCGAACATTTAATTTCCATCATCCGATTTTTATCTGAACATCACAAATTTTAATTTGTAAAATGATCCAAATGACTTAATTATTCAACAAATATAATGTAACTTTATTTGATGTAAACCTACTGGATACATATCCATGCACTTCATTCACGTTTATGCATTCGTACTATTAAGAACTATTTAGGAATCATCGTTTAAATAGAAAATAACACTAGATACGTTACTATAAATTTAAACACATTTAGAAAAGAAAGCATTTTTAATTGTTACCAAACTGTAAACAGCTTCCTTACCATAAACGTTCCAGTATAGTAATTCAGAACTAGTGGTGTTACAGAATGATACAGTTTCCCGTATTAGATTTCTATTTTCCTTGGTCTCGGATAGCTATAATGACTTGCCGAACATTCTTGCCAACTGCCATTTATCGCCGCCAAAGTGCATTTTTTAAACAATGTTCTTAATTTTTCGATTTTCTAATAGTAGAACAAAAACATTATTTTAAGAACAGTAAAATATCGTAATAAATAGCAATTGTCTTTGAAAAAATTGAATCTGTCACAAAAAATGTTTTAGTTTTAGAAAATCTTCATAAGAATTCAATTGAAGCACTTTATTAGCTCACAAATACAATAGTGTTCACAAATTTCTGGAAATGTGCATATTAATGATGTGAGAGATCTTTCAAAAAATTACATTAGTGTAACGTTTGAAAAAAACAAAAGAATGAACTTTAGGTCATACAGTGAGTGCAGTTGATAGAGAACCAAAAAGGGGTCTACCATACAAAAGGTGAGATACGAGATTTTATTTTTTATGTGGTTGTATTGTTTTAGTAAGAAAACTCGGTTTTCCTCCTGGAAATACTTCGAGAAAAGTTTTTGTAGCAAAAAAAGAGACCTTCGGCCATTTTTTTGCGTAATAAGGTTTTAATATTTTATCTTGGTGCAAAAATAGTAATGTACAATTTCAAAGGTCATAAAATTCTCTACAAATTTGCCTTATAAGTTATTTCTCTCAAGCGAATGCCAGAGATACGAGATTTTAAAATTTCACCAAATTTTCCCTTTTATTTTGATGTTGCTCAAAATTACTAATGGTCTCTCTAATGTAGTGTTTAATTTCTAAGGTCATTATAAATAAAAAGTGATTAAATACTGTTTTTAATGCTTACTGAGGTTAAACGCGTGGTTGGAAGTTCTTTAATGAGTGGCAGAAGGCTATGCGAAGCCAGGTTTCACAGAAAAGGTTGTTTTTGCGAAACGTTATATAACATCATAACATGTGCTCATAAATGTTATAATGTGAACAAATCGCCGCTAATGAAAATGTTAACAATATGAGAGACAAGTAAAAAATATTAAATTTTTGTAATTTTTGACCAAGAAAAAGAATAGAGCAACGTGCCGTTTATTACATCTCATAGAGTATATTTTGCTCTATCACTACGGAATATTTAAAGAAAAGACTTAGAGCCGTTTTTTTAGAAAATCTTGTTTTTGTATTTTTTAATTGCATATATTTTACGCAATATTGCGCGAAAACTACTAAAATTTCCAAAATATTCTCACTATTAAGAACACATTTTATTGGAAAGAAAATACATTCAACTTTTAGTTGTACGAAAACGCGTAAAAATTCAATATTTTCGAAAATTCAGAGTAAACCTTTTTAATTGGACCTATGTCACTTTTAAAAGAGTATCTTACTCTATTCTTACAAGAATTTTAAGAAAAAAATTTTAGCCGTTTTTGAGAAATTTTTGAAAATGCCACAAGGGATTCATGTAAAGTACCCCCAAATTTTAAAGAATGTTTTTCAAAATTTCAAAGCTTCGATTTGAATCAGATGGACAGATTCAATTTGGAAAAAGTCCTACGTATGGTTTATTATCTTTGTGGTGTTTACACGGATGGACGGACGTTTTGTCGTCAATTGGGTTTTCGGATCCACAAAACAGGGCTTCTGACTACACCACGTGTTAAAGAATGTTTTCTTGATTTTGCAACTGGATTTATCTACTTTTTCGATATCAGGATGTGGCAATTATTTTTTTCTGCCATGAATTCGTTTTTCGCGCAGTATTACCTTACCTTCCCTATACTACGTATATTACTCCATATATACGTAAGTATACGAGAAAGTAAAAGCAATGCGAGATTATCCAAACCGCAATGTATAAATTTTAGTCACTTTCGCGGCATGTAAGATGCTTTCTTCTAAGATATTCCAATATATAGTGGACTGAATATTAGTTCAACGGGCGTTTTTTTCACAAGTCAGTAAGAAGGAGAAACGAACAAATTTTCAAAGCCGTCAGTCGGATAATTGTTTTACGCTCAAATCATTGAAATAGGTTGCATTAGAAAGGTGCCCCTTCTGCAGAAACGACTCGTCCTGTAGAAATAACCAAGCTCATCCATGCAAGGTAAAAATCTGCTGCCATTTTACCTGTATATTGTTTTGGAGGAGGCGGCTAAGGTGTGGGATCCCTAGGGGGAACTCATTCGTGTTAATGATTCCATTGGGATCAGGGAAGCGGGGACGAAGTGAAGTGTGCAGTAATGAAATGGCGTTGATTGATTGATATTTACGGACCCGTCAACTGCTATGGCCCATAAGTTAAGTTAGTGCAGTAAATGTTTTAATCCGTGAGGGCGCAGTGTTCCTCCCTCATTAATGTTGACATCTCACACCGATCTACACGTTTGCTTGAGAGAGATTTCCCTCTCCAGTAATCTCCTCTAAAGGAGCACTGACCCAATCGGTACAAGCACTAAGTTCCAAACAGGTCTCCCGGCGTGTGTGATAGTGTAATGTACGTAGGTGTGCATAAATAAGGGGAGAGAATATGATAAGGAACAAGGTAATTTTCGGTACGGCCCGTTTATTAGGAAACATCTCCAGAACTCACCAGGTATTCATCGGAGAAAAGATCAGAGCCTCCGATCGGTAGCTTTCCTCCTGAAAACAGATGACTTCGAACGCGCCATCTACATCGTGTTGAAAATACTGAAAGGTTTACGACTCATCATGTTAATATATTGTGCACTTTGTATTGAGTTTTTTCCAACGTGGTGACATTGAATATTCTCATTTGGCGGACAATGCTCACTTTGTTTAGGAGGCGATCGACGTCTAGTGAGACAATTTTTTAAGACGAAATGTTAATGAAAAGTAATAGTAAATCCTGAAAAAAACCTGACAGTATATGTCAATTCGCGAAAATAAATAAAGAAAATTGTAAGGGAAAGTAAATTATATATATATATATATATA
>BOPP01000002.1:1404194-1434336 GCA_017312745.1 Gryllus bimaculatus | reverse complement strand
TATATATATATATATATATATATATATATAACGTCTACCTCTTATGAGAGTTCTCGTATAAAGAAAAAACAAAATGTATGCCACAACGTGTATTGTATAAAGTAGCTCAGCAGTATCAACTTAGTAAAATGTGCAAGGAGTAATATTGACGCATTAAATTCAGAAAGCAAGATAATCTATCTCAGTGCTTTCCGAATAAATTTAAGTTTAAGGAAAATACGGAATGATGAAACAGAAATAATTTACTGTGACAGTAAGAAAATAATTGAAATATTGAGAGTAAATCGGATTTACAAAAGCATATTTACATTCTAAATACATTGATAGAACTTCAATTATTTCACAAACACACAAACATATAATAGAAACTGAAAATATAATTACTTGTCTGTTATTATTTGATAAAGTAATGCATTTTCTGCGTCTAAAAATATTAATGTCGGACGTTATTCAAAGTCATCAGATAAATTGATTTTATTCTTCGCTGAAATGAGTTTTTCAAATGTATATTAATAAAATAAATTGAAAGTACGAAGTTCATTTGAAGATCTCGTTCCCGCTGACTCGATCAAACCCATGAAAGAATTCAGCCTACATTCGCAAAGGCCAGTCCTGCACCGTTGTCTGCCTGACATACGTTTTCAAGCTGGCATTGGGGAGGATGGAAATTTTGTATATCGTCTACATAGTGATATTACAATATTTTGAAAGGCCAAAATCGGTATGAGTTATACGAAAACATTGAAGTACACTGAGTTACATTATAGTAATTAACTAAACGAGTTTATAAATAGAGTATAACTGTGTGAGTAACTCTTTCAAGAAAACGATAGACGATTAGAGAGAGTGTGTTTTCTTATATACCACATGTGCAACTATACTCCTTTATAGACTAGGTATGTTCAATACTATTTCGTTTCCATTGAAGAATGATTTAAATTCTCTTCTATACCATAGAAATAAATTCTCTTCTATACCATTCAAGGCATATGTTCGATGACGTCATATAGCTTTTGAAAACGATCTACTTCAGTGGGCCTTGCAATGTATACGTATGATTACCAAAGTGGCGTAAAGGATCAAGAAATGTTTGTTTTTTTTCACGAACAGTTAAGGGATATGAGAGAGAATACAAATGTATAAACATTGGAATGTAAAAAAAAGTCACTTCTGATCATTTTTTTTCTGGCGTACGTTTTGACAATGAATAAATACAACTACTTTTTATATTTGTTTACATTTATAATACGCTAAGATCAAATGTTTTACATGGAAAACATTTAATATATTCATGGACAATATTTTAAGTTGTGCATTAGTCAGCTAGTGCCCAACGAATGTTAACTTTAACAATTTTGCTTTATTTTTTCATTGTTTATATGTAGTTGATGTAGGTACGTATTTTTGTTATGTAGATTTTGTTGGTGTTTTATGGCCGACGAATACCATAGCCATGACTGTGTGACCGTGACTTAATTAAAGAATTTTGATCCTTTTCTGTATTGTGATTGGCAGTTGTGTAATTTTAATATCAGAGTGGAGTTTTAATTGCACGCGTGCAATTAACATAGTAATAATCAATTACTTTTCATGAAATTAATAAGTTATGAACTTAGTTAACTAAACGAAAAAAAATATACTAATATATTAACCATTAAAATATTTCGAGTTTTATTTCATAGAACTATCTACAAAATAAAAGCTAATATATTGCACAAATTTGGCTTGTATAATATGTAATGGTTATATAAAATGTTGTGCATTTTTTTTCAATAACAGCCTAATATAACTATCGTCCAATTACCTTTATACTTTATATTTTACAAAAGAAATTACGTTGTAACAGCACATACTTCCCCGCTTTATTTCCCACGGACATCCCCGCCACGGTCCACCCTAACAAGATCCGCTCCACCACGGTCCGCCCCGCCACGGTCCGCCCCGCCACGGTCCGCCCCGCCTCGATCCGGCCAGTCACTCTCCGCTCTGCCACGGTCCCCTCCGCCAAGGCCCTCTCCACCAAGGCCCTCTCCGCCACAATCCAAGACGCCATAGCCTGTCTCCCCGTGTCCGCCCCGACGCGTTTCGACTGCTGTGGCCCGCGTCGGTCAAGGGCACTGATTCACAATTCGCGGGGAACGTTTCGTCTCGTTCCGCGCCGTCGCCGACGAGCCCACGGTAGAGAGAATATACGAGCGAGCGGCGCCCACGCTCCACAAGGCGGAAAGCCCGGAATCACGCCCTATTGCCTCCTAAGGGTCCGGGCGCAGAGCCAAGCACTACAGCAGGCAACGATCGCATGAAGTTATCTGCTTCAAGGTGAACAAAGCCTTGAGTTTGCTGCCCTGCAGAAAACAATACATTCTGCAATATTTCTTAGAAAAAAGAATTTCGTCTCCTGATTTAAGTAAAGTATATGGTTATGTACAAGTTTTCATTAAATATGATTTATAGGGTGACTTTTTTATCTTGAGACAACTAAATGTCTTAAAAACTAAGAATCGTATCAAGAAATCTGTCGAATAAAATGTTTGTCTCAAAGGGACGTTTTGGATGGTACCAATCTCGACCTGCCACCATTAAGCCCAGGGGGTGAGTGTGGGGGAACTTGAGCATTTCAAATGGGAACCCCTATTTTTATAGCGTATTGGGATTCTCCGCAAAACAATACGTAGATTGTGTTTGAAACATTTTTTTGTTTTCCAGTAGATGGCGCTGTAATCGAAGAAAACACAATTTTTCGCAATTCTGATGAAATTGCATCAGGGGGTGAAAAAACATGGTGTTTTTAAGAATCTTATCTATTGATAAGAGTGACACCACCAACCTCTGATAGAGACCGGGGGGAAATTTCAAATTGCTATAACATCGGGGGTGCTTGTAATCACCAACGGGTTGCTTGTTTTAGGTGAGTCGTCTTATAGACACACACACACACACACACACACATAATTCTTGCTTTATAACTGAATAGGTTGTATCAGATGTTTCTTTATTGAGAAAAACGGATAATTATGGGAAATATTTAATTACCACATGGTTGAAATGATTATTGGCTGTTAAGCGGAAACGAATTTAAAATTTTACTTTGATATTATGTTATATTTAAACAAATAATAGAACGCTTTAGAAGATAGCAATGGAATTATTATTAGAACGAAGTTATTGTAAATTGTAATATAATAATTTTACAATTTTCGTTATTGAAATAATGATTATTGTTTTCTTTACATTAATGCTTCCAAATTTACATGCAGTAATGAAATACACAATTAAGTTGATTTAGTTTGGAAACATAAAGCTGTAAACGTAAATTGTGAAAACATATTTTACAATCACGCTGTGAAATGTTTGCAGCTGTATTGCTGTTCACGAAACAGCAATATATCTTAAATACAATGCGAGTAACAGTTGTCATATTTTGATTTTCCCATGAAACAGTTATATCACTCCGTGTTCTCATTTTTGCAACCAATTTATCACTGTGAGCGTAAGGAGGCAGAAATATTAAAACGCACCCACGCGTAAATATTTTTGCCGAACACACGAACCAGCGCTTTGGAACGTTTGGAATGCATCATACATTTTCTGAATGAAAGAGAAATTTGTGTTCGTTTCAATGTAAATGCATGCATAATGAACGATGTTGGCCATTTGTTATCCACCTCATTTGTTCGCATTTTGGCATAACTTCTACGTAGAATGAAACGTTTAGCTAAGCTCAGTCGAGTTGACTCCGGTTCATAAAACCTAACATCGACGCTTGAAGTACATGTAAACACACGTCTTCACACACGAGTGTTGGGTAGTGGTGGTTATATATTGTTCATTGAATTAATGATTTTTTATGTTGATTATAATATTGTATACTTCTTATTCTGTTATAAATAGGAATTTTAGAACATAAACTAAATATTCTATGTTAATTTTTCTAGTTCACATTTTAAATTAAATTAATCAAGGATGCATTGCTATTAAGATTTAATAATAAATGATACGTTAATATTACAATGTATTTCTTTTTAGTCTTACTTGTTTTGTTTAATATTTGAGTTTATTATGATATTAATTAGCAAAAAGGTAATTCTAAATATCATTCGTGTATTGGATATTCTGTATAAATTCCTGATTTTCAGAGCGACTAGTGAATTTATGAAGAATATCTTAGGATTGTAAAGTATTACTCATACAATTATTATCAAGTATGAAATCATTTATTTGCAACCCTATATAATAAAAAACAATGAAATCCAAATAAAATGTGTGCTATGGCACATGAGCAATCAAGAGTACGTCTAAACATTTTTCTATGTTGCTTGGAAAAACTGTCAGTTAATATGGTTTGACTTATCTGATGAACTTTCTCTTCCAATTTGCAATCCCGAATTAAGTAGGATAACGGTAGGATTGGAGAAATAAAACTAAAGAGAAGCATTCAAACATACAATATTTTTGAACTGGTTCTGGCAGAATGTAGTCTGACCCTTATTTTCCATGTCAATTTATTTCGCTTCGGGGCGAATTTAAAAAGAAGTTTCAACTTCAGGTGGCCTTAGCGTTTGTCACTAGTCCTCGGTTTCATTATCATTCTCGCAAGAAAAAAAACTTGGTGGAAACAAGGGGTTATGTTTAATGAGTCTTTCCAAAAGTCATTCTCATTTTTACGAATCTCCATTCAAGCAAACGAACAATTTATAATAACAAACATATACATTCGGTTGAGAAGCGTATTCAATTTTCGAATTTTAGAAGATATTTACTCCACGCCGGCCCAATTAGCACGGATAGAGTGTAACCTTACCAATTTTTAATACTGGTTTCAAGCTCCTCTCTGAGTGCAAACCTGAATTGGGAACGAGTTGTAATAGCTCAAAAAGTTCTCTCAAAATTGCGCCAGAATTGTTTTCAATTTTTTTTCTCAGTTCCGCTGCCTCTGCAGAGACTCTCACCAGGAGGTACTAGCGTTCAAGTTTTGATAACGAATCGTTGAGACAGCTACATTGCTAGGAATAATTTAGCGGCTGTTTGGAGAAAACAGCTCCAGCTACTCCTCTGATGAGTAGTTTTCCGTGGTTTCTCCGATGAAATTGGGCGAATGCCGGAGCAGCATCACAAACTTTTTTAAACGGGCCACGTTCTGCACGCGACATTTCTTCCTTCTTCCTTGTTCTTTTCTCTTCCCTTACTCATTACACGCTCTAATCTACCGTACATGTCGAGACTTAGAGCTTGTCCTGGCTAGGGTGGTGCCCCCGCTGGAGTAGAAATCCCTTGCAAGCTGACATACAGGACGGCGCCGGATATCTCTGTTGAGAAAAGGTGAAACGCTGCTTCCATCACAAAAAAATCATTCTCTATATTAATAGAAGTAGTGACCACAGCAGCTGGCGTGTCCAGAAATATCAATCGATTAATCAAACAGCCGATATTCTCCGAACACAGTTATGAATAGGTCCACTTATCATGGTGATAAAAGAATGCATACCCTGAAGCTCACGGAGAGCTGCGGTGTGCTTTCAATTCGATGCGTTAATATTAGAAATTCCTTACCATCTTCTCGTACTTTTATGATTATTTATCGGCTGTATCTAAACTAATAGTTTTAAATAAAATAAATAATAATCAATTCTTATGTAAACTATTTAAAATGTAATATTTTAAAGTTTTCTTGTCATCGCCGCATCTACCGATGACTGGACACCTCTTCACTGTACTAAAGAATGACAAGGCAATGCACTCATTGTGTGTATGAATGATATATAAACATTAAATCTTAAATCCTTGGCCCCAACACAATCTATTGTTCACGAAAATAAATTATTTTATGAATTTATTTTTCAATAAAATGAAAGAAAGATAATTTATCAAAACATACTTAGAATATTAATGGGTCTTCATTCATTTGAGCTATCGTCAAGTAACACTATCGCACTCACCCTACTGATCACACTCGCCGTACACTATCGCGTTCGCCCTCTTACAAGGAGGGGCCATTTAGCGGATTAGTTGACCCGGCTATCTGTGCAAGGGGATGCACTATCGCGGTGCAGTCACAGCAAATGCGAGTTTGTACTAAGCCCCTCAGGGGGTTAGACCTGTTTGCTCCCACGTAAAGGATGGCAGGTGCGGCGGCAGGAGATGGCGAACCGAGCTGAACGAGAGTGACGATAATGCCAGCGCAGGTGGTCTGATGCGAAACACGAGTACAGCGGAGGTGAGGAAAATAACGCAAAAGAGAACGAGACGACGGAAAATACCAATGAGCTGGGGCCACGTCGGTGAATGGCAGGGAGAGTGATTGAGCAGATGGGTGACACGGAAGGAGCGATCGGATTGAGGCCGGACTGCAATAGGGCGAGCTGGACGGGTTTGATAATGGCAAGGAGAAATGGAGAGTGAAGGCGAGGAGTGGGTGGGCTAGCGCACAGCGGAAGGGAGTTGTGAGGAGGCGAATGAACGGAATGGCGAGGGGCAATCAGAAGGGGAGGTGAGTGGGCCGGGGGAGGAGTGGGCGAAGAGTTAAGCGCGAATTTACGGAAGGGCGAGGGAGAGACGGATGGTGTTGGGGCGAGCTGCTTGCGGGGGCGGGGCAACCGTCGTGGCCGGCTCACCTGGGTTGCGGGGAGGGAGGCGGGGCACAGCCTCAGGGCTGACACGTGCGCTGCACCGCCGGCTTAGTGGAGGACCCAACGGCCGCCCCCCCTGCCCACGCATCCACGCACCGCTCAGCCCGCCACCCGTTGACTCGGGGCGTTTGCCACGCGCAGTGGGCTACTCGCGCCAGTTGGACACACCGAGAAGTAGCGTGAAACCAGGGCATTTTTGCTTGAAAACAATTTTCAGTTACATGAAGAAAATGTTAAATGTCAAGAATAAGTCCCAATTTGTAATACAAACACATAAGAAAGTACGTTTTTGTAAACATTTTATTGATTGAAATTATGTTATATCGAAAATATTCGATCATAAAATAGTGTAGCAATATATGTCTAGATTTGAAATTGTTTAGAACAGGAAGCAACTTTCAGATAATACCAGACGCAATAACATAATTATGTTATAATATTTAGAAGCAATATGAGCATTCATAAACTCATTATTCTTAGTAAATTAAATCAGCAAAAATTGTATTTGTCTCACTCTTGAAAATAACACCACGATGAAAACGTTTCTTTCATACTAAAATTGTATACTTCATGATGAAAACATCAATTATTTAATACATTATTTATGATCAGATGTTCAAAATGAGACCCTTCCGAGAAAACGTATATTTTTCCTAGTTATTCGTTCGAGTTCCAAAAGAAACAACAAATTACGATTCTTTTGAAACGAGGGACAAAGAGGCATTCGGGCACACCGTGGGGCTGCACAGGTCATGGACGTCACATGGCCGCAAATTATCCCTGCAGAGGTCACCCGCAGCGACGCCGACTAGTGGATTCCTGGGCCGCAAGATAGGGCTTGCGCAGGAGGCGGCCGCTGCGAGGCGGCGCGGCGAGGTAAGGTGAGGTGAGGTGAGGGGGTCCAGCCCGGCGACTCCGCTCCGCCAGGGCCGCCCACGCCGCCTTTGTGCCCCGCACAATGCGATGACGTATGTCCCTCGTCATTCTTCCCTTGACTACCTGCCGGGGAGCAGCTCGGTGTGCCGGGACTACGGCCGCGTCTAGCACGAGATGATGCGTTGAGCACTCGAATGATGTTCCAGATCAATCTCTTCAGCCCATATTCTACTTCGTATATAATATCATGTGCATCTGCTGTACCGCAGATAATTGGTTATCCTTTTCTAACCCAAGGAATTATGAGGTCCAGGCCCTACAATGAATATCAGAAGATTTTCATTTTAATAGTGTTAAAATGTATCTAGTATATTTCCGTAAAACATGTCATTTTATTCACTCTTTCTTGCGCTCTATTATTCTATTCTAGTCTATTAAACAGAAACCTTAACGACAAGTCCGTAAAACATCTATTTATAAACAATGAAAAGAAAAATAGTATTTCATGCACCAAGAATGCTGAGCGTAACTTTTTGTTGAGTAGTCTTAAGGGAAAATAGCGGCTATTTAATAACTAACATTATAATATCTTCATATCTATGTGAGATCCCCTCTACGTAGAATTAGATCTAAACCCGACACGTAAATTAACACATCAAACTATATCGTCCTAGAGGGATATTAAGTACTAAATTATGAAATTTTGTTTTAATAATTCTTGTAATACTCTCACATCAAATTTTCATTTTTCTTGTCGTAAGCTAACTATTGTGCTTTAAATTTGATAACTGGCACCTGTAGCGTAGGATTGCAAAGTTCCTTTAGAAATTATAAATTGATGATTTAGCAGTTTTAGAAATTATGTATTTTATTTTTCATTGAATATAAATATTTATCATTTAATTTGATAACACTTAAAGATAGAATTAAAAAGGATATTATCGAGGAAATTGTGTACTTGTTTCCTAATTACCATCAACAAGATTTGACTAAGTATTAGTTTAATAACACACATTATTATTTTTACTTTTTGATACACTGTAATGTACCGTGTGTGTAGGTAGTAAAGGAAAAAACATGTAACAAGAAAAAACTCGATGTCGAGATTAAAACACAAATGCACGTTTGGGGTCGGAATGTATGCTGGTATTGAAAAACAGTTCTGTACATCACTGTCCTTCATCGATTGATTGATTAATTGCTTGTTGGTGATTCCGGGCGCGCCAACTGCTAAGGTTATTAGTCCTGTAAGTGCAGTGCATGGTTTTCCTCTGGAGGTGGCGGTGGTCCTCCCCCGCCGGATGGCGAGATCTATCGCAGACCAACCGTCGGCCAGCAGGATTCTCCTCAACAAAGTATCTCCCACCGGCGGGGCACACTCCGCACCGGGACAAGCTCTAAGCTCCCGAACGGTCTCGCCGCATGAGCGGTAGTATAGTGCATGTTAGTGTAAGTGAGTGTAAGGGGAGAGGATAGGACAAGGAAGAGGAAGGAGAGATCATAGGGATCCGTGGCCTGTTTGTTAGGGTACTGTTCCGGCATTCGCCTGGTGTTGGTCGGAGAAATCACGGAACACTACCGATCAGAGCAGCCGGCCGATGGAATTCTCCGCCAGAGAGCGACTACTAGCTAGCAAGCTAGTATCGAAATTCTTGCCAGCATCGAGAATCGAAATTATGACCAGCCGGTCAGAGGCGCTGCACTGATATCTGTTAATGCACTGAGCCTCCTCTCCCGGCTCCTCTAATCCGTCTGTAAGTGAATAACAGAATAGCCCACTCGGGAAAATCCCCAAAATCGATATTCTTCGAACCATCAGGCCGAATTTTAAGTGATCTGAAAAGGATATATTCATTATTGAGGGAATTTTTCATAAACCGTATTTGCAGAATTAAAAATAAAGTTTTACATCTTCTGCTTAAAGAGAAAACAATGCACTTAAAAAATGTGTAAATGTCTAACTCTTTAAAATCTCGAATTTTCGAAAATTGCAAATTATCAAATTTTCCTACCTGAAATTGTTCAAACATTTAATATTGAAGTTAGCGATGAATAATGAAGACTAAATGGAATGTATTCTTTAATATTACGTATTGATATAATTTGACGTATTTTTAAAAATAATTATATTCGTCTCAAACTTTTATGTGACATTTCAAATATTTTCCAAACACCTAAAAAAATATTCTTGAAAATGGCAACATATTGTTTGAAATGTTTTTGTGAGTAGCACACAATGCAATAAATCATATCTCAGAATATTGTGATTAAATGTTTTGATTTTCCAATAACTATACATAGTATGTACACTTAGAAAAACGTTTTATTACAGGTACATTTTATAATTTCATGCATCTTTTACTTTCTCGCACTTAAGAATGAACTTAAGAAGAAAACGTTATGTAATGCTGAGCGAAAAAACACCGAATTTTAAACAGAAAAACTCTTATTTCCGGGCCCTGGTAACGAAAAAGTGGATAAATCCGGTTGCTACATTCAGAAAAAACTCTAAGACGTGGTAAAGCCAGAATTAATATTTTGTGGGCCTTGATATCGAAAAATTGAATGACGGCAAAATATCCGACCGTCCCTCCGTCCATCTCTCCGTTCGTCCCCCGTCCGTCTCTCCGTCCGTCTCTCCGTCCGTTTCTCCGTCCGTCCCTCCATCCGTCCCTCCATCCGTCTCTCCATCCGTCTCTCCGTCCGTCTCTCCGTCCGTCTCTACGCCCGTCCCTCCATCCGTCCCTCCATCCGTCTCTCCATACGTCTCTCCGTCCGTTTCTCCGTCCGTCCCTCCGTCCGTCCCTCCATCCGTCCCTCCATCCGTCTCTCCGTCCGTCTCTACGTCAATCTCATCCGTCTGTGAACAACGCTAGCGGTAAAAGCATTGAGCTGATTTTCTCCAAAATTGATATTTCCCAATTAATGTAGCTGATATCGAAACCCTTTTAATTTGAAGCCGATATTTTAATTTTCGTTGGTACTTTACATGAAGCCCCCGTGATATTTTCAAAATTTTCCAAAACATTGTTCCATCGTTTTTCATTGAATTTTGTTTCTTAGAGCAAAGTTGGACGAAAAAAGGTTTGAAAAGACGTTTGAGAGAATGTTGTACGTTTATTTTTGTTAAAAATCTTGATTTTACGAAAATTAAAAAAGTTAAAACTTATTTCGGCGTTTTCCTAGCTCCACAAATTTGAAGTTTTTTTCCTAATGAAATGTGTTCATCAAAACAGTTATTGAAAAATACTTCATTCAATATTTAATATTTCGGAAATATGAGTATTTTTGCGTAATTTTTGATGAAACATAGGTGCTTTTAAAACCACATTAAACACTTTTCTCAGAAACGGCTTTAAATTTTGTCTTTCATTTTTATTCTCGTGTGTAGCAAAGAACTGTAATGATAGTGATGATGGTTATATTTTCAGCGCACTCAGCATTTTCGAAATTAGAAAAACATTTTGTAATTGTAAATTCGAATTTCGTGCGCTTTGTTTCAGGCGTTGCCAGAACGGAAAATAGGTTTCAAACTTCTTCGAATTCATCTCATTGTGGTCGTCATAACGATCGTATGATGTACATAATATTCTTATTAAAGGAAATAGATTGAAAGAAGGTATCAAATTTTAACATAGAACTAAGAAACACACTTCTATACTTAAAGATTGAATCGCTGACAATGGCATTAAAAATTCTAAGCATATGTCAAATGTATTCAAGGCAGGCTGTGCGAAATTATTCTTGCTTTTCTGTTTTATTGTCCGTAAATACTGTAATATTTAAATGTTCGTTTTATTTCTAAAAGTAAGAAATAACTACTCTTTCTGAAAATGCAAATAAAATAAAATAATCAAGAGAGATGATTCGTTTGAATTAGAACTTTTTCAAGTTATAACTGAGTTTTTTATTATGGCAGAAATTTCATTTTAATATTACGTCAGTATTTTCAATCATGCAAGAAAGTATGTGCTGTTATAGCACCTCTAGTTATTAATAATATTTCTAATAATCTCTAAATATTACCCGAACTCTCAAAAACATTTTTTGTATTTTCTTTTTCCTTTACATTAACAATAACAATAATTTCTAATAATCTCTGTAGCTTTGGAATAGAGTTTCTGAAAAGGTTATTTGTGTTACAGGGACTGAAAATTCATTTCTGTAAATGATTTAAATGATAGAGAACTTTACACTGAAATTAAAAGCAGAAATACCATTTCCATTAAAGCCGATGTTACTAAAGCAAATGCACTAGGAAAGTATGTGCTGTTGCACGACCTCCATTGTAAAAGTTCTGAAAGAGAGAGGAAATAAACACCTTTGCCAGTTATCTTTTGGCAGATATCGAGAGACGGCATCACGTTACTTATCAACTAGCTATCTATTAGCTCGAATGTTTGCTAAATAGTTCGCATGATGAGTTTAACATTCGTTCAAAACCAATGTGAAATAAATATAAACTTTCAAACTGAAAAACCATCATTGGCATGAAATCACTTCTCCTTGTCACTCTGTTCATTCTTTTTAGAATTATTAGAACTGCTCAAATCTTACGGTATTCGTGTTTGCCTGATGCACGAATGATTGTTTTTGTTGACAATATGAACTTCCTTGAAAACCTTTTTTGGTGAGCAAGTTGAGTTAATACATTTAAACTTATGGTGCATTGGCGTAGACGTAAAAATAAATTTCCTTCAATTTCCTGTCAATATTAACGTGATAAATAGAAAGAACTACAGAATATCAAACATTGTTCAACTATGAATTTTGATATCATTTAAAATATTAACGTATTCTTTGCTTTATTTTTAAATTCAGCATTTTTAGTATAATCCAGCCACTTTTGTGCATGTAGTGTACATGCTTAATCAGAAGAGCTGTAACTGAAGTAATTGTTACTATTGCATCTTCGACACTCAGTATTAAAAACTCAAGAGAGTCGGTTTTCTACATTACAATATTACACATTTTATTTCACATACATAATGAAGTGAGTATCTAGCATTTTTACGGGCGTAAACAAAATGATATCCCATTAGGAATGTCAGAATTTTTACAAAACCTGATAAACAGTTATAATTTCCAAAAAATTAATATTATTGTTTTACAATTCGCCGTAGAGCGAGACGAAAACTGTAAACATTATTTGTGTTATATTTGACGTAAATTAATGACTTTGTATTTTAATGTCCTAATTTGATGGTCACCTTTAGAATACATAGATATCCTGCAAAATTTCCTTATAAAATACTTATAAACATAAACATGATGCACATTAATTATATTAATGAATGTATTATTTTCGTAAAAGTAAAGTGTATGCCGTTTTTGTTTTTCACATCTTTAGCTCTTGATCCCTGAAAAATAAACATCTACAGGGCCAACGTTTTCTTTTCAAGACAAGCGAGCATAGAAAAAGTAAGTAAGATTATCATTCATTACTTTCTCTCATAATACATTTCCCTCCCGCCTTTGAATGTCTAGGCAAAGAACATTTTCATCACTCTGAAAGGGTGTTTCTGCTACGTTTCCATGGCTACGGACCGTACACAAAAAGCACTCTGGAGCGCAAAACACCTATGAAGGAAATGCAATACGCAAGTTCCGTTTTCAGTTTTTATTCGCCCGAAACCGCTCAAAGCGCATATCAAAGACAACAAAAATACCGCCTGATGTTCCCACGATTACAGGGAAGGTACGATGAAGACCACTAATCTAAATGGGGCGGACGAGTCCTCACCGGGTCCCCTTTATCAGGCAGAATAACTGCACCACGCGGCGAGGGGGGGAGGGAAGCGGGGGCAGTTGGCAGCGTTTATTGACCAGGGGGAGGGGCCTTTTGTCTCTGGCGCTATGAACAAGCACGGCAAGCGCAGGTAGGAGGAATTCATGAACGTGGAACAACACCCCTGCCGCTAATATCACGAGACGCGCTGCAGAGATTGAGACGCGTTGCGTTTGAACACCTCCTAAAATAAATAAATGGAGTAATGTAATTGAGAAAGAAAATTAGGCTATGAGGTCCGTTTGTTTACGTTTCAATTCAATTTTAATATCCATCTGTCTAATGCACATTTCTAATATTCCAAAATAATATTTTACAATTTTTACCTTTCCTTGTCAGATTGTATTTCTGCCAAACTGTATTTCTTAGATAATAGTATATTATTCGATAGCTATTTTGCATGGGATATAAAATTACTTATAACGTTATAAGAGATTTACACAACCTACCCTTTTTCCACTCCATTTTAGGTATTAGCAAGGGAAAATGCAACCGGCAACTCACTTATACGGCATAGTTTTCGGCGTTGACAGCAGAACATGAAAAATCACAAACAATTATGTATTTCACGTTCAAACATTTATTTTTTGTACTTATACAATAGTTCACTCGAGTTGTGCCATTTATACAAGAAAGAGAGAAACATGTATTGCTGCATAAGCTTCAACAACTGGAATAATAATCCCTTATATGCCTCCATTGTAACATGAAAAACATGAACAGTCTGGTGAACACATGCTCATCACCACATTTCATTTACAGCTCTTGCAACCACTACTTGTATTCTTATGGTATCATTTTCAAATAAATTTTTATCTGAGGTACCACTTTGCTTGACATCTTCGCCCTCTCAGTAAAAATATTAAGAAAAAATATTTACTATTCTGAAATATTTGAGTGAACAACTGCAGTAATAGCGTAAGAAAAATGTCTGGAATATTCAGAATTTTATGTTTTTATAGCGATTATCCATACTTTACCTTCAATAAGATATACAGGACATTATGAAAACGGATGCTTCAAATATTATATTCACGCGTTAATTTAAGTGAGCGAAGGAAACAAAATAGTTTTAATGCTCGTATAATCTATTTTTCATATCTTACACTTTCTCGCGTCTTATAGAGTGTTTAAGACTTTTAAAGACATTTATTTTTAGCACTTAAAAATATTTTTCCATATATTTAGTAATTCGTTGTCATTCTTTTTCGAATAGTAAAAGTTAGCAGTGAAAACTCATCACCAAATAAATGGAACATTACTTGAGAGAAATGAAAACCACTCCCTCTTTTCAGGTTCTTTAATATTTCATGGTCACTAATGAAATTTACTTATTGTCGTCCTGAAATGAGATTCGAGAGGATGGCTGAGGAAACATTTATGATTATTTTATATGGCACGTATCCATCACGAGGACACGATTGAACCTTTGTAAGTATAAGCTTATAAAAACTAACCATCAAGAATCAAAGAATCAAAAACAGTATTGCCCGTCTCTAGGACACGACACTCAATTGAGCCACTCACTCTCATTATTAGAGCCCATGTAATGTAGTTTCCGAGTTAAGGTCGGTCACAGACTGCATAGTATTTCAAACGCCACATCAGTTAACATAAAATACACTAGATGACATCTTAGAAAAAGGTATTCACTCGCCCCCATGACCAGAGAAAAGCGCTCGACCGAAACATCCGAGCATCTGACGCTCGGTACTCGTGACTCTGCCAGGTGAGCAACGATTTCAAGACTAAAATGCAAAAAGAAAAAGTGCAGCTAACTTGGAATGTTTAAACAATAACTACAAATATTTCTAAAAGAAGGAATGAAAAGTCCGTTATACATTAAGTTAACAGAAAAATTGCAAGAATACTTTGCATTTCTGCTTCAAATTCAGCAATTGAAAGAAAATTAAGACTCTATAAATATTATTTTACATGAAATAGACAATATTTATTCATCATAAACGAATGTCCTTACCAGTCGTAGTTTCGAAAGTATATCTGTATATGTATTAATTTATTTTCGATACACATTCAGTTCAATTTTTAATAACCCTAGCCAATTTTTATAACCAATTCGAATACTCGCCTTTACCGTTAAAAACATATTTCTACCGTAGTTCAGAAACAGCATCGCACATGACAAGACATCCATTCTCCAGAGAAGCAAACCGTCAGGCCTATTACTCTGACCAGCGGATTAGTTCACAGCTCGAACGTACTGCGCTCGAAGATGAAACGGTCGAGTGAGCACGAGCGTGTACATGAAATGACTTGAGCACACAACCTTACAGTATATCCACTCGCCTCCAGCCGCTTCCAGCAGGGGATAGTCAGCGCTAGCGACGTTACATACTGGCAAGCGAATCCGTCAGTCCTATTGCTCGGACCTGCTAATCATCCCACCGCTTAATTGTACGGCGCTCGAGGATGAAGCGCTCGAGCTAGTACGAGCGATCAAATGGAATGCCTTGAGCGCTCGATCTCAGCCCGCCCACCCGCCTTCATCGCCCTGCCATAGCACAATCAGCGTCACACCCAAGTGAAGCAAAATCGTCAGGTTTATTGCTCTGGCCTGGGAATCAATCCACCGCTCAAACTTACGGCGCTCGAGGATGAAACGCTCGAACGAGAGCGAACAACTAAATAGAATGCCTTGAGCACTCAATTCCACATCGCACCCACCCGCCTCCAGCCTCCCCCAGCAGTGGCATAGCCAACGCTAGCGTCACAACACACTGGCTAAGCGAGGGCAAAGCGAGGGCGAAGCGAGGGCGAAGCGAGGGCGAAGCGAGGGCGAAGCGAGGGCAAAGCGAAGGCAAAGCGAAGGCGAAGCAAACCCGTCAAGCCTTTTGCTCTGATCTGAAACTCAGCCCACTGCTTGAACTTACGCAATTCGAGAATGAAACGTTCGAGCGAGTACAAGTGAGTAAAAGGAACGCCTTGACCTCTCAATCTCACAGCCCGTCTCCAGCCAGTGGCACAGCCACCGCTAGCGACGTCACACACTCTTGAAGAGGGCGTGCGCTGAGGTGGGGCCGAGTGGTGAGGCGCTTGTTAGCAGAACAAGTAGGACTGCGAGCGCAGGCGGACTTTCCCCGCGAGCCGTAGCGCGCGCACCGGCGGGGAAAGAGAGCGCAGAAAAAATGGTCGCTTCACAAGTTCTCGCGGTGCTCGTGCTGCCAAGAGCTTCTGAGACTGTAGTGTCTCTTTGACATTTGAGCGTCATTACGGATTCTTTTTCTAATTAGGTTGACGGAACACTGACTCTCAAGTAATTTGTGTAATGGTAAGTCTTTTTTATAGTTTCTTTAGGGAGAACAGATTAACAGAAAAATATCATTACATCAAATATTGTTGCAAAGAAATTTAATTAATTGGAAAAGAAAGTAATTATTTGTCGACATCCAAATAATAAACTTATTTAAATACACGTCTATTCTTAACCAAAAATGCACAATTGACACGTAATTACTATTATTTTAAAGTTCTTTTTACAAATAAGATTTTCTCTTTGAGAGTTTTGCAAAAAAATGAAAATTAAAGATTTTGTTTGTACTTCATAAACCTATCGTACATTTATTTTATCCGCGAGTAAATTGATTTCATGAAAGATTTTGTTTAATAAATCATTAACAGTCTCTTCTGAAGAACAATGTTGACTTGAAATTACATGCAAGAGTCAAGAGATCCAAGTCAAATTTTAAATAAGCAAAATATTACAATTCATTTATTCACATCATTACTGCCGTTTTTGCAGCAATTATGGCTTAGGAATGAAAATTAAGCTCTAAACGTGTGGATAAGCTAAGTGAGAGCATAACGGATAGATGAGATAGTGAGGGTTTGCAAAAGAAACATTTCGTAAACGAAAACAGCGTTTCAACATGCACTTTCTCGAAACAAGTTTATCCAATGTATTCTTTGTAAGCATATTATTAATATGTTATCAAATATTAGTTATGGCACTATTAATATATTATTCTATAATATAATATTATGAAAGTCTCTGACCTAGGCAATATGCACATCTGGACATAGAACACTAATTAAGTATCGTACAAGTAATTGTCTAATCGCATTCTACTATATTCTGTTTCCTGCGTATCTCGCAGCGGCTGCACGCCCACTCGCAATTTCTGGTATCCGCCCACGGGCAGAGCTTCCAATGGCCTACCCGCCGCACGGCGCCTTCTTGGAAAATCACTACGCCATATACGCACCCTGATATGTTAGCCTTGTAACTCCCAGTAATTTTTTAAATTTTAAATTTGCTACATATATCAGATAACTTGTTCACATTGTCATCAAAGCATAACCTTAAAATATCTAATTGCAACGTATTGAAATCAATTCTGATCTGTCGAAAGCCATTTCTACCGCGAATTTGCAAAGCCTCGCTCACGAGACGGCAGAACCAGTTCAGTTGAGCCATTACGTTCGTATGAGACGCATCCATATCTCGCTGCTCCGCATTCAATCACATCAGTATTGCACAATGTTACAATAACTGCTCGGGCTCATAAACAGTCTATGTTTAATCATAACTAACGCGTAATATGCGTATATAGAGAATTTATTTATATGCAATGAATGCGTATGCTACAAATCTATTACCAACCAACTACATAAGTGACTGTTGAAACTCAGTGCTTGTAAATAGGGAAGGTGCGTACTAGCTACTATCTAAACTGCATCTATGTGAATATCTCATAATTTATAACACGTATAAATGCGTTGCTCACTAATTCATCCTACTCACTAATTCATCCTTCATCCATGGTGATGAGCAATACATTGTTTAGTATGGTGACCACGAACAATTTGAGCTGGTGTTCTCCGCTCTATGGCGAGAAGTTTATGGGCTTGCATTTCTTATGCGAGCTTTGTTGACTGCTGACACGTTGCATGATCCTCTGAAGGTCAGCAAACAGCTGACCCTAACGCGGATGTCAACGCAGTCGTCTCGGCGCGCATGACCTTTCGCGCAGCTGCAACCAGTGCATCATCGTCATGTTTTCCTTACAACATGACCTGTAACTTCAGTGCAGTTTGTGTGTTCCAGTGTGGATTGTGTTTCCGCATCTGAACCCACGCCACAAATTAATTATTTCCAGTGTGTGTTTCTGTCGTACTCATTCACGACATAGTAGTATTACCTTAATCCCAGCTCCACTAGTATGGCGTAGTAGTGTAGTGTGTCTTTTAAATTTCGTAAACTATACCTTTGCAAGGTGTTATAAACGTAATAAATTAATTCACTATGTAACATGTAAAATAATCGTAGTATGCAAACCTGTGAAGCACATGTGCACTGCGGGTTGCCGTTCATGTAATAGGTTAGTACAAGGTTGATCGAAGGTACTACTGACCTGCAATAATTTAATGATGTTTCCCTTAACCTTTTAGCTACGGAGTTTTTTTCCTTCTGCACTCCTACCGGTACGGACTTTTTTTAAATAGACGAATTTGCTTGACCCCTGGGGAGGTTTAACTTCGGCGAGTGATGAAAGCTACCCTCCCAGTGTTGAAAGTCCTTCTTGATAGAGATTTAAAGGGATTAACTGAGTAAGACGTAATACAGCATAACACTTTTTCTCAGCAAAATGAAGTAATGTTATTTTATGCAATGGATGCATCTTTCTGTTTTTTACTTTTTTCATGTTAAAATGCCTTTCATATTTAGAATATTTAGCAAAAGCAAAACCGCGACTGCGATCGCCGCATGGGAAGGCCGTGGACACCGATCGGGTTTGTTTTGGACTATGGAGTGTGGCGGGTAGGTGGTAACGTGAAGCGTGACTTATAGTAAAGGGACTAACGAAGAAGGCGCCTAACAAAAGAGAGCTATGTTTAGGCCTGAAGAGGAGTTTTGTTATAGAACTAGGAACGATGGTTTGATATAAAACAATAATTATTAATGACATTGAAATATACAAACTACATAACAAAATATATAAATGATTTATTGCATTGCTATAAACTGCGTTTACCCATTGTTACTCCTACTGTAGAAAAAAATTATTTTGTTCACAATCTGAATTTATTACTATTGAATTAATGTAATATATTATGGAACTAATTAGTGGATGTTATATGCATATGCCATGCGACACACAAATTCCTATATAAAATTAAAACATAAATCATTTATTCTGTTCTTAGTGTGGTATGTGATATTATTATTATTGTTATTATTATTATTGTTACTATTATTATTATCATTATTATGATATTCGAATGGCGTCTCCAAGCGAAGGTTGACTGGCGATCAATATTCCCCTATGTCTCACGAGCTGCGGGGCACTGTAAAAGCAAGTAATATCAGAGGAGCCCACGCTCGCTCTTCCTGCCGCAAGACCGTACTCCATCCTGATAGCGTAGGCCGGAGCTCCGATGCGTGAGAATCGAAGCACCGCGGCTTGCCATCCGTCAGCAAGTGATAGATAAGAGCCGACGCGCGCCTCTGGAGGTCAAGCCAAAACTATCCCGTTCGTACGGCTGGGTTGAAATGCTCTTGGAAACCTCTTTCCCATTCGTATTTAAAAGGTTAATGATTAACTTGGATCAACTACATTGATCTATTTTCTACCATTTTAAGAGTGAACCATAATTTGGGGTAAAAGATAATGACAAGCTTTTCAGATCACGTGAATTAAATTTAATTTGACTATTCAAGTTCGTCAAAAGACAAACGGATGGTCTCGCAAAGTCCATTCTGAATTACTAGAAACGCGTGGAAGCGTTTAACGACAAAATAACCTAATAAATAATTAAGAATTCTAGAGAAAGAGTAATTCAGAAATCTTTAGAAAGTATATGTTACGTGATAAGAGAAGCAGAGATGGGAATAAAGAACTTAAACATTTTTGGACTACCAAGTGGGAATTTATAATAATAATAATAATAATAATAATAATAATAATAATAATAATAATAATAATGAATTCCCCACTTATGTTTGATCGGCAGTAAAGGGCTATTGCACCGAATCGCGCATTCAAAAACGGCGCCTCTTGAGTGAGCGTTATCTCTGTGAGCACGGAGCTCCAATAAACGGGGATGCCGTTCAGGGAGGTTGTGAAGGAGTAGCGGAGCGAAGGGGTAGTAGATGAAGAGACGCCAGAATAGACGCTTAGACGGTGATACGTACACAAGACTAGCGAAAGGTGGTATTTAACGCGGAAGTTGAATTTATTAGAGGTGATGGCGAGAAGCAAAGTATTTTTGATACTGACAAAGTTTGTGATGATATTTCACGACTCGCTGGAACAGTAAAAATAACAGAAAGCAATCCCTGTGCTGATGGTGCGGGCGAGAAGGTAGTATGGTGATTGGACCATACTGGAGGATTCTGGAGAGGGCGAGCGATTCTGGAGTGCGAGCTATGCACGGGCGGCCGGAACCAATAGCGAGGTCTCGAGCCTTGCATCTGCGGCCACAAGCAGTGCGCGAGACCGCTGACGCTTTGTGCGGCCACTCTTCGTCGCGGGAGCGGACGCCGCCGACACAAGAGGCCGATGCGACCGTGATTCGAGGTAACATAACGGTGAAGGAGGACACCGATCTCCCAAGATTATGATAAGTACTCCCTCGGAGGATTATTTTGCTATTACGTCGCCCGAACCAGTTTAATCGTACATAAATAAACTGCTAAAAAGAAGTAAATTAGTTAAAAGTTCTTGCAAATTTCGAGAGTAAATTAGATATTGCGGCGGAATTTGTGCCAAAAGGAGGAGGAGATTGAGGAAATGGAACTTCATTATGTGCTCGTGAGTGGATGGAATGGAACTTAATCACGTTCTTATGGAAGTAGCATATGAAGGAACAAACTTGGGATTATGAATGAAATTATATGCGGGTGTAAAACAAAAAAAAATTGGTTCGGGGTTTTAGATTCATGCCAGACTAACACAAAATTGGGTGATTCTTTTGTTATATGAAGCGGTTTCTCGTAGTTCGTGGTGGCGGGAGATGGCACTGATCTAAAGGTTTTCATGTTTAATGTATTTGATCATTTTGATGTAGAATATTGAGTGATGTTACATTGAATCTTAATGCTAAATTAAGAGAAACAATAAATCTTCCCGCATCTAGCGAAGTTAGACTCATGACACTATTTGTGACTTTGAAAATAACTTTTGCTGTGTTGTTCAACGGTACTTCATCATGAGACATAGGGTTATTATTGTACATATTAGACAATTATTTTTGTTATGTTGTTTGTTTCTTGCTTTGGGGGACCCAGGAAGCACTTACGCATTCTTCGCGTCGAGGTGAGGTGACAAATGTGTGACGTGTGTGCTGACGATAGGTCAGGACCAGTATGTTATTAATAGTGATCATACACACTGCAATTTGAAATAAATACATAATTTTAGGGAAGTTGATATCATTTGGGCAATTCAGAAGGTTTGAAGAAAGACAGGTCACGGAGACTCGTGCATTTTTATTAAATATTATTGTTTATTTTCCCCAAAAGACATTTGGTATCTTTTCTTTGTGAATGCGTGGGACAACGTAAACACGAATCTTGCTCTCAGTCGCCGATTTCCCATGTTAGGAAATCATCAAATATATTTGCATTTTCTAGTCAACTAAACACTGACGATGCGACCCGTGCCGCTGCCTGCGAGGATTCATTATGTGTGTGTGTGTGTGTGTGTATAAAGAAAATATATTTTCTTGATTCTGAACATGTCGTGCTTCTCACCCTTGGCGCGTGGTTGAAAATAACGGACCTGCTAGAGGGAATGACGCTGGCCTCCAACAAGCTTTGCGGGCTACCAACCGTTATATCTTTTGTCTCTCTCGCAGCTCGCCACAACTGTTTTAACTCTTAGAAGTGGACCTGATAGGATAACTGATCATGAACCTGCTATTTTTTCAACTGTCGTATTAATACACCGTTTATTTATCGAGTCGACTGTTATCGATAACAGTTTATTGATGAAATGCTATTAACTCCTTATCTAGACCTCACCAAGACAATGGGTGACATGCCAGCTCATACCATACTTATTGAAGAAAAAGTTCGATATGGGAAAATACCTCAATCAATATTTTTATTTCCAGTGAGAGCAAATATTTTTTTATCTATTTTGTCTAGTTAAAAGTCTGTTACGTGAGATCCTTAGGAAAATGAAAGACCTCAACAGTGGAACAGGCAAGAGTAAAAGCGTTACGCCCAAAGCACAAATTGTAATTCTTCCATACATTTACATCTCTCAAGCAATAGATACAAACACTTTATCAACTTCTGCAGAGAAAGAAACTACATCGTTGAGATCTAGACGTTTCGGAGAGAGTAACCGATTGTTCAGCATCATATTGGTTAAGAAGTATTACATGCACAACGAAGATGGGTTTCAAAACTAATACTTGTTAATTGATCTTACTTAGGTTCGCAGTTATTTCCACAACAATTAAGAATACTCTTTACTAAAATAGCAAGAGAGTATTTTTTCTGTTTCTGTTTTAGGAGTGACAGAAAAATTATTAGAACAAAAATTTACTGAAGTTTTTAATTATATATTAAGAATTATTAATTTTGGAGCTTTAAGCACTTGTAAGATTCTCTTTATCTACTTTTAATCAATCGTTTTGCACAAGTAGGTGTCGCAAATCATTCTATTCTCGATTTAATTATTTAAAATTTTTTAAATATTCGTCAGTTAAGTTTCACGTTCAGTTAAATTAGGTCAGCTGTTATGCCGGTTATATTGAGTTATAATATATCTAAAAATTGAAAAATTCGTGCAGAGTTTGCATGATTTTCTGCTCTGAAAATTTGATGGCACGCAGAATGGTATTGAATTTAATTTCTCCTAGGCAAAAAGTTTTGTGGCCTGTAATTCTTACGCAATCATTAAGTAAATGATACACAGATAGATTTCGTGTTACAATATTCATCTACAGTGTTTGTGGGGTCTCATTTAAATCACAATGTGTGTGTAGATGTTGTGTGGGCCTTTTCATCCTTTCGATTAACTCAGTCCGTTGTTATAAAATTATTTTATTTATAAAACTGCCACACAATTCCTCTATGCAATGATATAATATGACTGCTTTCGTTCAATAGTATATGAAGCAAAATGGTTAGTTTTAAATTCGTTTAGTACGCATTGCTTTGCAAATTTAATTGTAAAATATTTGGGACCAACTACACACCTTCAATAACAGTAAATAACTGCCGTTAGAATTAGTTTGTCAATTTGTATATGAAACATTACGATACGAGTCTTTAAAAAAATAGATCTATAGAAATGATATATATTACTACCCTGACAGCGATATCGCGATCACATTAATTCATAGAATGATTCTAGAATTAAAAAATCATACCTAGTGTGACGCTCGACATTGGACATCATCAAAGGCATTTTATTTCGGGTTTTAGTGACGACGAATGCGACATATTGTGCAAATAGAAGTGACGTAGTTCGGGAGCGTAGTGATATTTTTTTTTTATTTATCTTATTTAATTTACTTTTTATTATATTTATTTAATTTATTTTATTTATTTTATTTTATTTATTTATTTTATTCTTTATTTATTTAATTATTTATTTATTTATTTATTTATATTTATTTATTTATTTATTTATTTATTTATTTATTCTTTTATTTATTATTTATTTCTATTATTTATTTATTTTATTTATTTATGTATTTATGTATTATATGTGTTTATTTATTATACGGAGCGACGAACTGTTATAAATACAATTTAATACTCAGAGTACCCCAATATTGAGTAATTTAGTCTCCAACAATAATAAACATACCATTAGACTTTCTTCGAAGATTCCAAAAGAAATCAGTATTGTTTTTGTCGTAAGACAAGTGAAACACACTTACCGAAAACTTATGTAAGTAATATGTCGAATTAAATAACGGAGCCTGAAACAGGCATAACCAGAACTAAATATGTTTTATTTCCGAAAGAAGAATATGAATTAAATGTTTGAAGGAACTTTAAGCGAATATTATGTTATTTGAATAGCTAGCAAGTTGACAACGAAAAAAAAACGCATTTTTGCTGTAGTATAAGTAACGCAAGGGGAAAACGTGAGGAGGGGGATTTATAGACTTGGTTGAGTAGGATGGTAGAAGTGTGGATATAAAGAGTGTGAAATTATAATTAACGCAGATAGAAAGTTATGCAAGCACAAACATAACATGAACATTCATGGAAAGTAATAATTTATGGAATCCGGCGGAGATGTGTAATGCAGTTCACCACTGTTAGTTGGTAAGCGGATGTTGACGATTCAATTTTGTTTTAAGTTTTCTCGAGAGTAATGAGAAAAGGTCAACGAGGTCAAGCAGTTTCGACTATAAATAAATATTTTTGCACGCTTTTGCGTAATCAACAAGATTTTGAAAATTAGATTCATTAGATTCATGGAAAACATTAAAACTTGTATAATGTATCTTTAAGACTTCAGGCTTTTCCAGTTCTCTTCATCTAAATGGAAATTCCCCCCCCAGGTAGTCGTGAGGCGCACTTGCGAGCGCGCCTACGTCTGTGGAGGAAAAGAGCCGGATCGAGGCGGGGGCTGCGGCGGGCGTATCGAAAAGACTCTCATGCCGCCACGCGACCAGAAGTGCGGGAGCAAGCGCAGCACGTAGGCGCGCAGGAACGCCGCGCCGCGCCCGCACCGCGCTCGCCTTCGCTTTTTTGCTGGGCCCGCGCGCGCAACGGTGTCGATCTTGCGGCAACGTGTGGACGATGCGGCGCCGGATACACGCGCGCGCGACAATGCGCGGCCCGCGCTGATGGATGACTCGCAGCGCCGTTAATGCACTGGGTGGGCGGCCCTCGGCCCCGCCTGGCCGCGGCCCGCCGCGGGCCCGCCTCCGCGGGCCCGCTCTCGTTCCTTTTTCGTCTCACATCACACTTCGTTTCCCCCTGTATCCACGCTGCTGCCGCGCTCCGTCTAACTCAGGTCCGCTCATCCGCCTCGCCCCTGACCTCCGGCCGGCCCCTCTCCCCCCACCACTCCGCTTCGAATGCGTCATTCTTCTTCACTTTCCAGTCCCCCCCGACATTACGGGAAACGTCCTGCCTGGATTTGCTCCCCGCATCACTCCGACCCTCCTCTCCGTCCTCCGTCCGCCCCGGCCCGCCCAGGTGGTCGTTTATTTCCCGTCCCTTCTCGGCGCCTCTCCGTCACAGCACGCACGTCTTGCGTGCCTGCTAACTTGCATCACTCGCGACCTACCACCTCCCCCGCGCTCGGCCCCATCCGCCTGCCGTCGTGACCCACCCACAGCCGCACCGCCCAGGCGCCTCCGGCACGCCCATAAACCTGCCGTGTTCCAGGTGCTTTCCTGTCTCACTCCACCCATTTACACCCCTGCCTTACGCTCGCTTTAGTTTCCCCACACACATCTGTTCGCAATCGTCACGCGCGTTCCCACGCCCCGTTTTCTTATCACGCGCACTCGCAGCCTGGCCATTCTGCAGTCCCACCTCGCGCCCCTGCGGATGTGTGTTGCGTTTGAATCATCAGCCGCACCTCAAGCCACCCCGCCCCGACCGAGCCGCCCGCTGCGCCCCGGGCGCGTCCCGGCGTCGACTGACACCCTGTCCCACGCGTCGAGAACGCGCGCTGTCGACGCGGCTAATGACGAGCGTTGCGGCCATTCCGAGATTGGAGCGAGCGAATACTCGCGCCATCGACCGCGATATCGAGCAAATTGGCCTCCATTCGCCGTTCGCGAGTATCAACTAGCGTCAGATACGATTCCATGATGGTCTCCAAAAGAAGATGGACATCTCTCTAAACTTATCGAATGCGGAGAGGTAATTTTTTTAGACAACGTTAGACATTTAGAATAATCATTTATGTCTCCAGTAAAGACAGTGAGTCTGTAGCGTACGAATGAAATGCTGACGGACAAAACAAGGAGTATAATGAGTACGCCAAAGACATTTTCGAAAGAGTTGCATACATTACTGTTTAGTACGAATTCATGCAAACTGATAGTGTATTCTTTTGAAATCGTTCTCAAGGGGCAAGACAGCACCTTTGTTGATTTGACTCGCCCAGTGCTTTATTTTGCAGTACCCGTTAGTTTCTACATGGTTATGACGTCTTAGCAGTACGCGTACCGCAATGTAACACTTTCCAAAAACTAAGAAAGGAAAAATTAATTAATAAATAATATAAAACACTGAAGGTAAGAACAAGTTTCCACCACAGAGTTAAAAGATGTATAAACGTCGTATAGTACACTTGACACTCATCAACTTTTAGAATCCATACCCGGTTCTGATATGAGACTTCACATTACCGTACTCGCTTATAAGTTGGAATGATTATTTTATATTTTAACAGATATGTGCGCTTTGAATTAACATTTCATTGTGACAACAGTTGTTCTGTATAAAGTATAAGCAAAAGTATGCAACGTAAGAATGAGGTAATGGGCGGCAAAACTACAATTTTACAGGTTTCTTTCATTTTGTATGATCTCTCAGCATCTCATCCATGTGATAAGTCTTCTAAGTACAACGAGACGCTCCACCGTCACAATCGCATGGTTTTCCCTGTCCTCCTCGGGGGCAAGAAAGAAATCTTCTTTGTGCATTTTTACGCAAAAACAAGGCAGGAAAAGCCGGCACAAGCCCAAATTAGAGCACCTCATCTCCATTGCAACACGAGACACCGCGCTCCCCACTCACTCAGCCGCACTCGCTGCCCCCTTCCCCTCCCCCCATCCCCGGTCTACCTCACTTCATTTGTCTGCGCGTCCCGCGAGAGCGCGCCCCGCGCATCCGGCCGAGAGGGAAGGCTCTACCGCCGCTGCCGCCGCCGCCGCCGCCAAGGCGCTCGGGGCTTCATAAATTCCACATAATCCGGCAATTTCCCTTCCACTTTCACGGCTCCTTGGATCACATTTCGCGACAACCGCTCGCCGTTCCGCGGTCCACCGCCTTCACTTTGCGAACGATCTGTGGGCACATTACGGAAACGATAGGTTCTGAAGATCCGAGTGAGGGAAAATGCGAGCTTTTATATACGCGTATGTTGAGACGCGAAATGAAACATTTCTTTGAGAACGTATATAAAAAGTTGTCGACCGGATACAGTAAAAGAAACGTAACGTGAATGTTTTGTGGACAGTAGAGGATATGGAGAGGCATACGTACCTCGAAAGGCGTTCACTATACATCGGAAGGCAGCCTGAAGGAAGTAAATGTTGCGGGTCGCCACCTGTGATATGTGAGGAGTTATTGGCACAGTTCCAAACACCCCCGCAAAGAGAAGCAGAATAAAGACGATATACTAGTGAATTCACACCTCCAGAATACTACAGTTTTAGTGCGTACTATTTAAAAATTCTATTAATCATTATCATTATCATCATCACCATCATTACGCTGTAATTATATTCCAAAGTCTGAAGATACTCGTGTAAGTAATTGATTTCGCTGTACTATTCGTAATACCAATAAAATGCTGAAGATTAACAGAAATTGTATATCGAGAAAAAATGCAGGTTTCATAATTCAAAATTCTTAAACGTTCTTTGAATGTAGTAATTTATGGCACCAAAGGTAACAGTGACACTTTATTTTGCGAGTAGAAAAGGTTATGACACAAGTCAGTCGGACCAAGTGGCGCAATTTTATGAGCAAAAGAAAATCTTTGCTTGCTATACACTATTTTTAGATTTATATATATATATAGCCCTGGCCGCGGGCGAGGTCCCCGGTCGCAGCTGAACACCTGTCACACGCGTCGGAGAAGGCCGCTGTACGCGGCTAATACAGCGTGCGCGGCCATTCCGAGATGTGAAGCGAGTCGAATATGGCCATCGACGCGATAATCGCAGCAATTGCGGGCCTCCATTCCTGCCCGTTCGCGAGTACAACTAGCGTTCAAGATTACGATTCCATGATGGTCTCCAAAAGAAGATGACATTTGATATAACTTTATCGAATGCGGAGAGGTAATTTTTGAAAAGTTAGACTTATAGGAATTAGTTATTTATGTCAGTACAAGACAGTGAGTCTGTAGCGGTCGAATTGAAATGCGACGGAACCAAGACGAGCTTATGAGTACGCCAAAGACATTTTTCGAAAGAGTTGCATACTTCTGTTAGCTTAAGATATTCATGCGCAAACTGATAGTGATTTTTTGAAATCGTCTCGACGGTCAAGAACAGACATTTGATTGATCTCATCGCCAGTCTTATTTGCAGTACCCCGTTAGTCACATGGTTGAGCTTACAGTAGGGTATCGCATGTAATCTCAAAAACTAAGAAAGGAAAATTATTAATAAATAAATACAAAACATGGAGTAAGAACACAGTTTTCTACAAGAGTTAAAAGACTCTTACACGTCGTTATAGTATTGAGCCATCTCAACGTTTTTAGAATCATTACGGTTCTGATATGGCTTCACATTACGCTACCTCCTTATAAGTTGGAATGATTATTCTCACTCCTTTTAAACAGATGTTGCGCTTAATTAACTTCTAATTGTGAAAACAGTTGTTCTGTGTACTCCCAAGTAATAAGCAAAAGTATGCAACGAAGAAGAGGCACGGCGCACAAACTACAATTTAAAGGTCTTCATCTCTGCATCCGACTCTTCAGCATCATCCCCCCCCCCCCCCATGTGGATAAGTCTTCTACGTAAACGAGACCTTCCACCCACATACGCATGGGTTTCCTGTCTCTCGGGGCAGAAAGAAATCTTCTTTTGGTCCGCTCTCTCTCACGCGCAAAACAAGGCAGGAAAAGCCGGACAAGCCAATTAAAGAGTCATTCCCTTGATGAACGAGACCGCGCTCCCCATCATTCTGCCCGCAGGACTTCCGCTGCTCCTTTCACCCTCCCGCACCTGTCTACCCTCACTCTCATTGTCTGCGCGTCCCGCGAGAGCGGCCCCGCATGTCCGGCCGAGAAGGGAAGGTCTCCACGCCGTGCCCCCCCGCGCGGCGCCCAAGGCGCTCGGGGGCCCATAAATCACATAATCCGGAATTCTCCGCTCCACTTTCACGGCTCTTGGATCATTCGCACAACGTGCCGTGCCGTTCCGCGGTCCAACGTCTCACTTCTTGCGAAAGACTGTGGGCAATTACGGAAACGATAGTCGAAGATACGAGTGAGGGAAATGCGAGTTTAGTAATTACGGTATGTTGGACGCGGAAAGAAGACAATGTCTTTGAGAAGTACTATAAAAATTGTGCGACCGGATAGAGTACCAGGAAGGTAACGTGAATGTTTGGTGGAAGTAGAGGTAACTATTGGAGAGCATACTATCGAAAGGCGTTACTATAACATTGTAAGCAAGCGAGAAGTAACTGTTGCGGGTCTGCCATTGATATTGTGAGTAGTGTATTGCACGCGTTAAAGCACCCCCGCATAGAGAACAAAAGACGATATACTAGTGAATTCACATCATCCAAGAATACTAACAGTTTTTAGTGCGTACTATTTATGAATTCTATAACCTTATAATTATTATTATATCACAATCACACATACGCTGTAATAATAACATCAAAAGTCGAGGATCTCGTGTAAAGTAATTGATTCGCTATACCTATTCGTAATAACAATAAATGCTGAAGATTAACAGAATAGTAATATGAGAAAAATGCAGGTTCATATCCAAAATTTTAAACGTTCTTTTGAATGTAGTAATTTATGCATAAAGGTAACAGTGACTTTATTTTGAGTAGAAAAAGTATGACCAATAATCGGACCAAGTGGCGCAATTTTAACGAGCAAAAGAAAATCTTGTGCTTGCATAACCTATTTATAGACGTATATATATATATTATATATTACTATATGATATATCTCTATATAATATATATATATTAGTA